>OMMV01069335.1:0-10799 GCA_900302635.1 Chatrabus melanurus
CAAATTACTTGTTGCGCTAATAGGGTTTTAAAAAGGAATAGTTTGCACCATCTGTTATGCTTAGTTATCACGTTATGGGGGAACATATGACATAGTATCCAATGGACGTTGACCTTGTTTGACCTTTACTTTGGAGACCAAGCATTCAACACAGTCAAAACGATTCCATTTATTAATCCTATTAGCTCAACCAATAATTTGCATCACTTTTGACCAAAATTGGAGCAACTTAAATTTTTGACCCCTGTACAAACTGAAATTGACCTTTGTCACCATTTTTGCTGTTTTACCCCATAACTCCATAGCCTTCAGTCATAGCTAGTACAAACTATACCTTTTTGGAATCTTTATGATCAGACAAATAATATGGCATATGTTTCAATATGATTGGAGGATTTTTAAATTTTGACCCCTGTGTAATCCTTCATTTACCTCTCATGGGCCTCACAGGTCAAATCCAACTTGCCTCCACATCTGAAAATAAATCTTATGGTCTTTATGATACAAGCATGAAATTTCGACCACAGTTAGTAAACTGTGGTTTGCTTGCATCATAAAATGCACAATTGCTTTGCGTGTCTGCCCTACTGTGGCATTTTACCGTTTGAGGCAGCGGTAATAATCAGCCACATTTGCCCTGATGTTGAAAATAAAAATATTTTACGCTTCCACAGAACCACCTGACCCGCAGGCTGTGACGCTGGACAATGATCAGCACTCGAATGCCAATGAGCAACCTGCAACCCGGTCCCGGAGTGAGCCCGGTCCAGTGGCTCCTCCATCTGGAGGAGGAGGGGAGGTGAAGCTGAGGGAGAGGAGGCGGCGAGAGTCGGCCCCAGTGATTGGGACGCCTGAAATGGATCAGGCCCATCTCAGAGGATCCCAAAGCCAGCAGTTGAGGGGGGGCCGCAGGGTGTCCAAGGGGTCCCAGAGGGCCGTGCTGACGAGCTGCCTATCAGAAGACAGCACATGGGAGGGGCTGGACCCCGGTGGAGACATCAGCACCCCCAAAGGAAGCCGCAGGAACTTCATAGAGCTGATGATGAGTAGTTCCCCTCAGGTAGGACGCAGAGACGCCCGCTGTCTTAATGACACAAGAAACGGCACCGATGCAAAGCGGTGAAAATAAAAGTATATTGGCTGCAACTGTTGTGGTGTGAAAAGGTGTGGCCTCAGCAAAAAGATGTGTGGGTTGAAATTTAGTGAAATCACATCATCAAGAGTACGAGCGTGTGTGTGTGTGTGTGTGTGTGTGTGTGTGTCCGCGCCACTGTGCACTCTTCTTCTGCGCGCGTCACAGACACGTTCACAGCGACAGGACGTACCGCTGCTTCCTCCCGCTGGCCGTTAATGTTACTGCACCGTTTCCACTGTCCACACACAGGAAGGACTCCAGCATTTTCCCTTTCAATCCACTCTGGAGAGCGTCCGCTCCACCGTGCTATATGCTGTCATGGATGCACATATATTTGAATATTAGTGAATTACTATTTATTGATTTACTATTACTAATTTACCGTAACGGGCCAAGTAACAGCACACATCGGCTGATTCTGAAATGGGAGAAGTGGAGTCCTCCCAATTCACACCATTTGGCAAAAGTCTGGGAAATTTTTTTTTTCTCCAGAGTTGGAGCTCGATCAGATTCCCCGCCTCGGTCCAGCCCGCGCTAGGTACACAACCGCCCGGCATAGCCCCGCCTAATATCCGCGTAAGGATGTTCTTAAAAAGATGGGGAAATTTCAGCCACAGTTTGGCAGATGTGAGCAAAGGTTTGATCTGTTTCCTTGTATGGAAAGTCCCTCGCGGTCCCACACCACCATGAAGCTGGATAACTGGTGGTGCAACAGACAAAAGTTGCACGGTGCACAGTTTTTCCAGTCGCAGCCACAGACTCCTATAACTCCTTCAGAGTTGACATGGGTGTCTTGGTGGCTTCCCTCACTAGTGTCCTTCTTGCACTGTCACTCGGTTTTTGAGAACTGCCTCCCAAAGACAGATTTACCATGCTGTTTGTATTTCTGATTGAGGTAAATGAAGTCCAAGACATATTCAGTGACTTGGAAATGTTCATGTATCCATCCCCTAGCTTGTCTAAAGAAAACTGTAAAAGTGATTGTTTGTATTAACAAAAATAATCCTTTTATTTAGTTTTGTCTAGTTACTGATGGGCTCTGTATTAAAGTGGCTGTAATTTGTGAATGGTTAATGAAATATTTCTGTTAAACCCCTTGATTTAAAGCTGAAAGTCTTCACTAAAAGAACATCTTGATTCATTTCAACTCGATTGTAGTGGTGTACAGGCAAATTTTTAATATTTGGCACTGTCCAAATACTTATGGACCTGACTGTATATACCATAGTCAGTGTGCACACTCATCAAAATGACTAATTATCTGCTATGATACGGAATATTTCTAAAAGGAGGATCCCTTTATCTCTTCGTCCTTCCATTTCCAGGTTCGGCGATCTCTAACCAACCGAGGCTGCCGCTTGCGGGACTCGGTGAGGAGCGACGGCGACTCGGCATCGCTCCTCTCCTCCACAGCCACCGACGAGGACTGCGCCTCAGTGACCTTGGACCCGTTGGAGCACGAGTGGATGCTGTGCACCTCGGACGGCTTGTGGGAAAGCCTGCAGCCCCTGCTCGCCGTCGAACCGAGCCTCGTGGCCAAGAAAGACTTCGTGACCGGCTTCACCTGCCTCCACTGGGCGGCCAAACAGGGCAAAGCGGAGCTGCTGTCGCGGCTGCTGACCTTCGCCAAGGAGAACGCCGTGCCCGTTGACGTCAACGTGAGATCAGGCGCCGGCTACACGCCGCTCCACCTGGCAGCTATACACGGACACACACAGGTGGGTCGTTGTGTTATACCTGCTGAGCGAAGCGGCAGATTACTCTGTACGTTTGATTAAATCAGTAGATTAAAGGATGAAGTATCCTGTTTGTTTCGACAGTCTTCACACAAAACAAAGTAAAACAATAGCATATAATGTATACGACTGTGAAAACAAACCACTAGACATTAAAATAATTTTGCTATGATAAGTGAGCTTTTCCTCCTTTAATTTCTAATTTATTAATATTTATTTCTATTCTCCATGATAGTGATGCATAAACCACAAATGCTGACATCAGCAGGAGCTCCATGTCCACTCCAGCCGGTTATTTTGTGTTTTAATAGGTGCTCTTTAAACAGTGCTCTTTGTGCTGGGTTCGGTGCTTGTAAGGACTATTTTAAATAGGACTCGGTACTAGTTACTGATTCAGTACTAGTTACTTTCTGCTCAGCGACCAGAACACTCTGGCTTCACGCCCCAAAAAGTCAACCCTTGACTGCGTCATACCTCTGTGAGTCATCGTTGAACGCGAGCACGAATATGGGTATGGACCAGCTGTCTGCTCGGATGGGTCCCATCCAAGACCCGAGGCGATTCCGTGGTGTGGCGGGCATGGCGACCCGCAACACCCGGCGCGCGCTCCCACACTTGACTTGACTTGTTTCCCTTCCCTGTGTGGGTCTACCCGCAGATGCAGTGCGGCTAAAGTCTGTCCTGTATGATCTCCTGTGATTGACAGGTAGTTCGTGTATTGCTGTCAGACTGGGAGGCGGACCCCGAGGCCAGAGACTACAGCGGGAGGCGGGCCATCCAGTACCTCCCCCCACTGCTGGCCGCACACCTGCAGGAGGAGGGAGTAGTCACTTCTCCGAGCGCCGAGTCAGACAGCGAAAACGCAGATGGCGGCGGCGGTGGTGGAGGGCGTGGCTGGCGGCTACCCAAAGTCCTTCAGGGCAACCTGAACCCACTGAGGCTCCTGAACCCAGCAGCTGAAGCGGCAGAGGATTCGGGCACGGGGAAGACCAAAGGGGGATTGCAGAGGAAGTCATCCCTCAGCCGGATGAACGCCCGGCTGCTTCGAGGACGCCACCGAGCTCAGATCATCCACAGCACCTCCTTCAGGGACTCGGGGGAGGTGGGAAAAGATGAGGAGCTCCCCAGAACCCCTGTCCGAACCCGACCGCTGTCCAACCTCTTTGGTTAAAAACACGTGGCTTCAGACGAGGCGTACCTGGATGCTGACCACTTTGTCAGCGATTTGGTTTCCAGAATACCGTTTTACTCCACTTCATAAGCTGGAGGGATATATTTTTATTATTTAAATTAATAATATACATCCTAATATATGGTGTTGTGCAAATTTTATGATGACAGGATTTTAAAGGAAAATATTTCTAAAAATCCAGTAGTTTCCTTTTTCAGGATTTAGCTTTTTTTTTTTTTTTGATAGCTGATTATCGGGTAGTTTTCTCTCTTTCTCTTCATCATGACTTCACTGGTTTAATGTGTGGTTTAGGGTCTTGGTTATTACAGCACTAATTTACTACAGAAGGCTTGTATCAATGCAAGAGGAACACATATTTGTACACTTGGTTTGGGCTTTACTTCGTTTGTGGCATAGAGATTCAAGCCCAGCGCTGACGTTCGAGTCCACACGTCTCTAAAACGCCGTTTTCTGCTTGCATTGTAAAAAGCTGTTTCTAAATCTCACTCTCTCCATATCATTTTCCTCCGACTGGAAGGTAAATTAACGTAGTAGAATTTTTTTTAACTGTTGTAAAGGCATATCTACGCACACTCGTCACTTTGAAGGTCGTTGGCGATCACTGGGTGAAACCTGTAGGCTAAAACCCCCGACAGCTGCTTTTGGCCCGACGTCGTTAGTATTTCAGACGTATGGGGGCAATTAATCATGTTCTCACACCAACATGTGTGTAAGATGTGCATATTTTGACAAACGCGTTCAGGCTGCCACGGCTTTAGGCACATCTAAGTTTACCTTTATGAAGCACTGAACCGTCACATGACTGTTTATCACGGTGGAAGCACAGTGTGACCCGACAGTGCTGCTGGAACCGCTGAACATAAAGTACCTCAAAATCATCAGTCGTATTGTCGCGTTGCTTCTTGGTGCTTCTTGGTGACAGCGTTCATCAGGGGATTTCTCTGTTGGGAAACCGCTTTTGTTTAAATCCACTTTTATTAAAAAGACGTTCACTATTGCACTGTAGAAGTCTCACAAGAGTGGAAACTACACATGCAGAAAATGCTTACAAATAAGAAAAGGAGGTGGAAAAACACCTGCATCAATTCAACAATGGATAGTTGCATTAAAACACGTCTTGCAATTTAAAAATAAATAAATAAATAAAAAAATTGCGAACATAGAAAACACAAATATAACCTATTCGTATGTAACAATTTAATTTGATGTGTCTGCTGCAAATTCACACAACGCAACCCAAAAACCCAGATGCGTTGCAAAGCTCCACAACACAACGGAAGTACTAGCAACACAAAAAGAGGTCTGTTTCCGGAGGACTTTCAGCGACTTCTACTGTTAAACGCATCGCACATAAAATGATAAAACATGAAAATATAGCCAGCTTAAGAGTAAAATCATCAATAAAGTAAATAAATAAACGCGCTCAGCTCTGCCGACGAGGTAGAGATGAAGAGCGGAGCGCCACACCGCACTGAACGGTTCATCAGTCGAAGTTCTCCGGGCTGGAACCGCTTTTTTGCGTTCCGAGTACTTCCGTTGTGTTGTGGCTATTTGCAGCACATCCACATTTTGGGTTTGTTGTGTGAATTTGCAGCAGACGTGTTATCAAATTAAATTGCCGCATGTGCTGCAAGTTATATTTGTGTTGTGGCTAGTTGCAAGCATTTTCTTTTTTCTTTTTTTTTTTAAATTTGAACGATTTATTTGATGCAGCTGTTGTTGAATTGCTGCAGGTGTGTTTTTTTTGTATTTGTCTTTTCTGCATTTGCCAGTTTTGTCTTAATTTGGTAGCGGTGTGGCCTCTATCGGCCAACATAGGAAACCCCACAGGAACTACATGCACCATGTACACGAGGATCAGTTCGGGTTACAGATATTTATTTATTTTTATTTTTTTTAATAAACGCACCATTGGTGTAGATCAGTTCTCCAGGAAATGTGCAGTAACAGATATTCTGTAACACTAAACCAGATTGGACATTTAAAGCAAGGATCACACAGGCCTCAGATATATTGTCTTTACTTATTAACCTAATTTTTTTTTTCATCTCTGAATCATGAAGAGTCTACGCCACCATGTAGAGCTGAGAAACATGCTGAGTTTTGAACCTGTTTTCCCAAATATGTGAACCCAATTTAGGGTTTTTTTGTTGCTTTTTTTTTGGGGTTTGTTTTTAAAAAAAAAAAAAACTTTGATAGATCTTCTCAATTTGCCGGGCTTTAAGTAACTACCTGGTTAATATTGTTGAAGTGGAAACGTACTGTGACGTCACCGTTTGTCAGATGTGTGAACAGTGGGAAAGATGAATCCTGTGCAGATGTTTACTTTTGAATGTTACTGTGTCTGTCTTAGTTGTGAGATGATGTAACGTTTCACGGCGTGAACACTTGTCGCTGAGCCACTCTTTGTCTTTGCGTCTTATCCTTTAATGTGAAATAAAGCAATAATTGTTTGAGTAAAACTTTATGCTAAAGGTCTTATTCTGCTGTTGAAACAATGTAAATTGATACAGATGCCACAGGAACACGGTATGCATTGATGGTAGTATTTATTTTTATTCCGTGATGGATCAACTTCTGTCGGTCTACGTTGAAAATCTGAGTTAAAACAAGAAGGGGCACTCAGAGTGCAACACCCGAGCCTGAAACGTTTGACACGATCCGTGCAAATAAGTGCTTTGTGGTTCAGTCACACCATAATATATTGTTTTGTGAGACCTTGAAGTTTGATCAGTTCTGTCCAAAACTGAACCACTTTTATGTTCCACCATGTTCAAACTATTTTTGGCTCCAACTCTTACAATTAAACAGTTATGGTGTTGACCTGGACCTTTCAAGGTCATCAAAGGTCATGTGATCAAGAGAAAGTTGATATGTGACTTCCTATGTGTTTAATGGTACCATACGGTAGATGTATTTCCTCAAAGTAGCCATTCTGAATTTGATCTTTCAAAGTCATCCAAGGTCAAAGGTGATATGACTTCATTCAGTGTTTATTAGCAACTATACATGTATCTTTACCCAATTCCTCAAACCAGCCATTCTAACTATCTCCTATATATAAGCATTGAGCAAACATATTGACTTTGGGCTGTGACCTTGACTTTTAACCAACTATTTAATGGTATCTGTGGGCATCAAGACAGTAAAGGCTACGCCAATCTGACATTTGACCCCAGTGACTTTGGCCTTCACCAAATGATTCTTCTCTGGCTGACCTGTGCCACATTTTGTCCAAATCGGTTTGAAACTCAAATTCCTTGACCTTTCTAAAATGAATTCTTTCAGGGCAATCAACAGTCATACCAAGTTTGGTAGAAATCAGCAAAAGGACCTGGGAGAAGTAGGCCAACAAACATGATTAACTTTTGACAAATTTGTCATTGCTAGGCAATTGCGGAACCCACATCTGTATGTGCACCAAGTTTGGTGCAAATCGGAGAGAAAAACATAGATTTTGGCCTTGACCCCAGTTACCTTTACCTTTGCCGAGACAAAACCTTAAAGGGCAATTCTGGGGTTGACCGTCATCCACATACGTTCGGTGGAAATCGGCCAAAGGACCTGGGAGGAGTAGGAGAACAAACAGACAGAAGTTGCTCAAATTATAATGTGATTTTTCTCAAACTCAAATCACTTTGTCCTTGGTTGACCTTCAGTCATTCCTCCAAATTGGATCGACACCCTCCAAGTTATTTTGTTCACACGCAGACAGATGGACAGGCACACAGGAACGAAAACAATACCCCAGTATGTGCTACCGCACACGGGTGTAATGTCAAGCAGGGATACTGTGTAGAATCAAAAATAAATAAATAAATACAGTATAGCCAAATATAATCAACTGTTTCATCGAGTGATTGTCCTTTAGCCTACAATGGTGCTGAATAATTGATAAGGTTGATCCCCCTGTACCAGCTTTAGCCCAGCAGTCTGTCGTTTACAGCGTATCCACGGGCTGATTGTGAAACACGGCACCTCATATATTCACAGGCTGGTCCCTGCCTAAGTATTGCTGTACCAAAATATCTTCACGATGAAGATTAGTGGGATTCTCCTCGGGATCTTTCATACATCAAAATTGCATCATTTGATTTAGGATGTAAAAGACAAATATATACAAATTCACGAGTATTACTGATAAAAAAAATTTTTGTCCAGTTTCTTCCTGGTAGAAGTCAAACAGTTCTGTAAAATTGTGCGGGCCAAAATTCCACCACAGCGACGTGAATGACTGATGTCCAGCTATTGGGGCGATTTTGGTTCACAACAAGCTATTAAGTTCAGGGGTAAATACTTTTTCCACTGTACAGACGGTGGTGAACATGGTTTCCACAGCATATCTTTCAGAATAAGAGGTTTAAATAGCAGAATTGTTATTTCTAATGCATGATACCTGCTGAGAGGCAGTGCGTTACACTTCAATGGTACCCGATAGTCCTGAATAATCCATATATGGCAGTATTGTGGTTCACTCATGCAGAACAAATTCAGAATTACATGTCGACAGTCATGATGAAGTACAATGCCTCAATATTAGCCTCTAATATTAGGGAAAAAAAGACTGAGTAGGTCCAGAGATAAGTATTTACTACATTTTTTGTGGTCTAGGCAGTGGAACATAACTGCCCAGTACTCATGTAAATTCCTCAGCTATCTTTTCAGGGAAAGTGCACCAACAGTTTTTTCCCCTGGGGCTTCTGCTGTCGGACTAATCCATGTCCAGTCTGTCTAAATCGTTCACTCTCCTCTTCGACGGTTGTGATGGTAACATTTATGCAAAGCCTGATATGAGATCAACTGTGCCAAATAGGCAACAGTGCACTGTCAGCTGGATATTCTTTTGTCTCGTGACTCACGAGCCAACAGATCAGGCTGAGGTTGCCCCAAATCGGGATGTAAAACTGTTGCAATTTGAGGACAGATTGCAAAAATAAAGTTTCAAGAAATAGCTCAACAGAACTGAGTTTGAAACAGATTGTTTGAAAATTTTTCAGCCAAGATGTATATGAAATTATATAGGTCATTTTTATTCCATCAATAAAGAAAAGTTAATATGTACGCCGTTAAAACACCCAAAAAATAAAATTGCACTGTTTTAGGTGTACTTTTCAAAATCATAAATGACTGCACTCAAATGATTGAGTGGTCGTTATCTACTTAGACTTCCATAAAGCCTTTGGCATGGTTCCACACAGAAGGCTGTTACGAAAACTCAGAAGTTATGGGATCACTGGGAAATTGTACAATCGAATAGAATTATTCCTGAACAATCAATGACAAGTCTGAATGGGCCACTTGCTGAGTGAATAGACATATTAAGCGGTGTCCTGCAAGGAATTGTCCTCGTGCCAGTTCTTTTTGTTTATTAAGGACTTGTCAGATTCTGTCAGATCAAGTGGGTCCATGTATGCAGATGACACTAACATCAACTGCATTTATAAAAAGCGCTTTCATGGTCAAAGCACATTATAATGATGCCTCACATTCACCCATACCAACTGCACACCAGGAGCAACTTGGGATTTATGGACCTTGCCCATGGGCCTTCAGTGAGTTTCCAGTCTGATGCGGATTTGAACCAAACATCCTCAGATCACAATCCCACCACTTTAACCACTTGACTATCACCTCCCCATTAGGAGAACAGAAGCTACTTCAAGATTTACACCTTACAAATCCATGACAGCCACACCAAAGACAGAGATTGAACTTGGGAGAGTTGACAACACTTGGGTGTTTTAACAGACAAACACCTGACATTTAAGGCTCACATCCAAGAAAAAGTGAACAAGGGGTACAAGATAAAGGGACTGATAAGGCGCTCTTTCCAGTACTGAAGTATGGAATCCTTTCAGTGGCTTGCATTTGTGCAGGGTGTGTGGTCCCTATTAAGGAGAAAAGATGTCCCAACTGTTGCAAAGTGAAATCCAGATTGAAAAGATCCTCCATCCTCTTTGACCGACCTAGTAGAGCGTTGGCCCTGTCACCGAGGAGCTTGGTGTTCAAGAGCCACAAAGATGTACCACTCGGTTAAGCCGGTTTCTCATTGAGAGATCACTGTTTGACGACTGACAAATTTGGCCAAGTTTTTGGCGACATATTTGCCACTTTTTGACGACCGCTGGGCATCTTGTTGAAAAATGTTTGATGAATATTCGCTAAGTGGCCGTATGTCTGTCGTCCTTAAGTTGTTAATTAGTCGGTAATGACCGGCGACTGCGTTTCGACCATGATCCGACCTTGTAGCAAATGAAGCGAACCGGGCGACTGAAACAGACCGGCACAGAGTTGTTTGAAAGGAGACTACAAAAGCTCTGGGCAGACCAAGAACTTAGATACCATTGTGGCAATACTCGCAAGACCACCTCTCAGCACAAGCAGTTGGATTTCATTTTAGGTCGTGACTCAAACAGCGATCTGGACATACAGGCTGAGTACAGCAACATCTTAAATCCGGTATCTCACTGGGCTTGCGACCAATTGGCGACTGAGACAAATGGCCATTCATCTAATTTGGCTCTTGGTCTCAACATAGTCTGAAATTATTCTCTAAGCAGTCGGAATCAGTATCCCCATTCGCTAATTAGTTGTTCCCCTCGATTTTATTCACCTGTGGATTTTGAATACGTTCACAACCCTGGTGGCGAATGACCGACTGCTTATTTTTGCCAACTGGTCTTTTTACTCACCAAGGAGTCATCAATAGACCGCTACCATGTCCCCCCCCCCCCCC
>OMMV01069347.1:4870-19158 GCA_900302635.1 Chatrabus melanurus
GTGTGGCCATTTGGGATGACGTCATGGTAGACGATTGGCCGACAACTAAACGCAGCCTTTTGGGATGACAGTGCAGTACACAATTGGCTGAACGGGAAGCGTGACCATTTGGGATGACAGCGCGGTAGACGACTAGCCGAAAACCAAGTGCAGCCCTTTGGGATGATGGCGTGGTAGACCATTGGCCGAAAACCAATGGGATGACGGCGCGGTAGATGATTGGTCTAACTCCAACTAGTCGACTGATTTAAAAACATGTCTTATCCGAGTACACTACATGGGTCCCTTGTATCATGGGTCCCTTGTACATGTTCCCTTGTACCTCGTTGCTGTAATTGGCAAGGGACACCGGTTTTACGCAAACTTCTGAATTGCCATGCCTGCAACACCACACACAACTTGATACGGCAAAACTTTGAATAAAAGAGGAATAAAACTTTCAGGATTCGGAGAAGCATTCATTTTATTCTGTGCACACCCCGTGTCAACTTAAAAAAACAAAATTTTGTAACAATGACAATACACTTTATAATCAGAGCTGATAGCAAGTACATTCAGATACTCTGATATTAAACATACAGGTGCACAGACCTGAGACCAGCATCACCATGTGAATTAAGGTGCCACATTGAGCAAAATCATTGACAGAGGTCTGGCCTGGGTCAAGCACCTCGCTGCAGTGTGAATACATGCCCTGTGACCCTGGAACACATGCTACATACTAAAACACAGATTCTGACTAAACCAAACCTACCTTATAGTCAAGTAAGTCCAGGGTTTTCCAGTCACATATGGTCCCAATTATCAAAGTATTTAAGTCCCAGGGTAGAGGAAACATAATTGGTGCTTTATAGTCCTGATGATCAAAGTTATTTTTAGTGTCTGAGTTTCTCAGTGCTACTGAAGTCATTGAACTGGGGCATTGGTGTCTTGATCATCAAAGGGATGTTTTTTAGCATCAGGGTTTTTCATTGCTGGTGAAGTTGGGTTCCCATATTGGTCACCAATTGTCAAAGTTACTTTTTCGTAGGTTGGGAAGTTCCTGTATTGAAGAGTAAAATGAGAAATTAAAGACTTTTTGGAAAACTGGATGCTTGTTGGCTGTATCCTAGCAACGGTAACATAATCACCATCTTTGCTCCAAAGGAAAAAATTTTTTTTTCACCTTTACTATATGACATGGAAAGGTATATTCTACAATAATAATCTACTTTCGGCTTCTCCCAATTGAAACTCCAGGTCGCCACAGCAGATCCCACATGGATCTGCCACAAGTTTTATGCCAGATGCTCTTCCTGATGCAACTCCACATTACATGGAGAATGGGCAGGGTTCGAACCGGGAACCTTCCACATTGAAAGCAGTCGCACTTACCGCTAGGCCACCACCCCTGCCTTCAAGGTATATAGTCTAGTATTGTTGAGGGTCAAGATACTTGTTTGGAACAGTCGATAGAAAACTGTTCATGCTCATTATCATGGCCCTAGCAGTTATGTAGTTTTGGAGCTTACGTATTTCAGGACACACTGGAATATATTCCTGGCCGGGATATTACAACAACTAAATAGCACCCTTCACTAACATTAGGTTGCAGAGCCTTTGGCATCAATGACTTTGAATGTTTCTTGTAGTTATCTAGAAGCTTCTTACACCCATCTGCGGGTAGTTTCTGCCACTCTTCCATTTTCAAGCTCCTGTATGTTTGTAGGAATCCTTTTTTTGCAATGGCAGGTTTCAGCTCAAAGATATTCAATAGAATTTAGGTTAAGACTCCTTACTGGCCAGTTTAAAATAGTCCATCCTTTCCTTTTCAGCCATTCTTTTGTGCTGTTGGATGTGTGCTTTGGGTTGTTGTCCTGCTGAAAGACCAAAGACCCTCACCTCAAACCTCATGTTCTGACACTGGGCAATGCATTTTGCTCTAAAATACCTCTGTAACTTTCTGATTTCATTATTCTTTTGATACATTCAATGCCTCTGGTACCAGAGGCAGCAAAGTAGCATGATGGAACCTCCTTTACTTTAGGTAGGCTGTTCTTTCCCTTGTGGGCTTCATTTTGCTGCCTTTAAATGAACTGATGCACTATATTCCCAAAGAGTTCTACTTTAGTTTGATGTACCCATAGAACATTATCCAAGATAGACTGTGGCATATCTACAAATGTTTTTGCAAACATCAGTCTTGCCTTTTTGTGCGTTTCTTTCATTAGTGGTGTCTTCCTTGGCTTTCGCCAAGGGAGCTCTGCTTGGTTTAGTGTGCAGCGAATGATACAGACCGAAATCAGATTTCTCCAGGTCAACCTGGAGCTCTTTAGAGGTTTTGTATAATATTTTTTCTGCAATCCGCACCAACCTTCACAGACTTCGCTCATCAAGTTTCATCATGGCGCCACATCCTGGAAGCATCTCAACATTTTTAACTTCTAATGGCCGGTTCTCGCTCCAGGAGTCCAAATTTCCTGTCTTCAATGCAGGTTGTCATAGCTCAGCCAGGCGGGCGACGCCCGCCGATGGTCCACCCGACCCACCATGATGCAGTTCAACTTTCGCCATCAGAGGGTGGGCACACCGCCAGCGCACTTTGCGGAGCAGCAGCCCAGCCCGGCAGAGCCAGTTGCCGACCCAACGTCTGAGATGCCATGCGACGCAGCCCACACAAACTCGACGCAACTCTGTGACCTCATCACCCGCCACCTCAAGGACCTCAAGCTCACACTCCTGTCGCAGCCACTCCTGGGCCGTCCACTAGAGCTGCGCGGGTCAGCTCTGACGTCATCTGAAAAAATAAGTCATCCACCTGCAACCCACCTGCAATTAATCAGAATGTTATTTTTAGTACTTGGCCCGCCCGACCCGCGGATTATCTGCAGTGTCTGTGATCTGCTTATCTCTACCGTCCACCCTCTCTGGGCTCCAGGAACCAAATGACCTCCAACGTTGGCCAGCGGAGGTGAACGGGGCAGTAACGGAGCCCAACTACCGCAGCATGAACGTCGAACATTTTACACATGTTTCTCTGGGTATGATCCAGCACACAGGAGCCTCAGTGTTGAGGAACCCAGTTGCTGGAGAAAGCAAAGGCTGCAGAAGACAGAGGGCTACATTTGAGAGATGGGGATGGACTGGGTTTCTGCCAGGATGGTTGCCATCCAGGTTGGTTCTGTAATATGGTGGATGCTCCCAGACCTGATCCACTTGAAAATCAAGGGTGTCAATCATTTTGACCAGGAGTCTAATTAACAATATTGTAACTTTTTTGAACAACATGCACCAACAATTTTAATAGGTATGGTCGAGCCACGTCCATTGTGCATCAATGCAGCCACATTTCCATCAAAGCCATGTTTTTATGTGTGATTAGGAAATAACACTTCGAAGTCTTCACCTCGATCATATAGATTCATTTCTATTTGTCAGATTGGATATATATCACAATAACTGTGAACTGATCTGATGCAAAAAATGAGAAATCAACTCTTCTTCAGCACTGAGGAGGAGCTCACACCATTATACATCATATGGAGCATCTTGCTTTGACAACCGCCGCCTGCCAGATGGCTAATATTGTGCGATCATTAACGTCGTTTTCGCAAAGGCTCTGTCGTCTCTGAATTAGAAAAAAATTCAGACGCCACCATCAGATGTTCCAACTCGTGTTTGAAAAGTGTAACAGAGGGATGCTGTTGTAACACCAGGCGAGATGAAACAAACAGATCAGACTAGACAGAAACAAGAACGTATATTTTTAGGGCAGAGAAACAACACAGCTGTGTTCAAGTAAGAATGTGATCATATAAATATTTGCGAGTGATTTTGCATAAGAGATAAAAATTGAGCGAAGCAGACGTCGGGAAGCTGATGCGGGTGGATTAGGTAATAACGGACAACTCGAAAATGTTGTTAACCTCTCGGTAACCCTGATTTCAGCGCAGTCTCTTCAATTGAGCTCCATTTACGGCGAGTTCGTGTGAACCGCCTGCATATGAATGTGCATGCGGGTGTGCACAGGAACAAGCAAAAATAGGCTCTTTGTGTACCTGTATTGTTGCTCACACATATAGTAGCTGTGTGTGACAGATACAAACATAGATTAGATGCAGAATGCTGCTGACAGGAAGCTTCAAAGTCCTCAGAGACACATGCGCGCACACACACACACACACACACTGCTTTTCTCCTCTTTGTTTTTGATATTTCGCACGAAAGGAGCCAAACACTAAAGAATAGATGCAATTACTGGTGTCAGCACAATCTCTGCATCCACGTTTCTACATTTTTCTTGGCAAAAGGAGAGTGAATTCGACATTATGTGTGTGTATAACCAATAGATCTATTTTTTTCTTGCTGTAGGGCATTGCATACTGCTGTAAAAACACAATCCAACACTTTCCAACACAATCTGATGAGAGTCTAGGTCTCCCCTTGGGCAGAACGGGAGTCTGACGCAGGTTACTCCCCCACCAAAGGGTGGTACCCATTTACAGCTTGGTGGACTGGGACAATGCAGATGACACAGACAGATAGACTGACCGGGAATTAAATCCAGGTCTGCTTATTGGTAGCCCAACTCCTTATCCCACGAAGCTACGCTAAGAATAATATGTAATCAATGGTAATTGCAACGTGCGATCTGGTCTTTGTGCGACCAAAGCAGGAGGTGTGTCCGCATTCTCAACATCATATCAGACTTGTTCCCGGTGGGTGTTGGACCCCACCAGGGCCGCCCCTTGTCACCAATCCTGGCTGTGATTTTCATGGGTGGGATTTCAAGGCGCAGTCAGCGATTGGAGGGTGTCTCAGAATTGCATCTCTGCTTTTCCAGATGATGTTGGTCTGTTGGCTTCATCAGACAGTGACCTCCGATGTGCACTGGGCAGGTTTGAGGCCGAGTGTGAAAAGACTGGGATGAGGATCAGCACCTCCAAATCTGAGACGATGGTCTTCTGTCGGGAAAAGGGTGGATTGTTCCCTCTGGGTCGGGGGGAGTTATTGCCCCAAGTGGAGGAGTTCAAGTATCTCGGGGTCTTGTTCATGAGTGGGGGTAAAATGGAACATGAGATCAACTGACGGATTGTGACTGCGTCTGAGGTCCTACGGACACTGTATTGGACCGTTGTGGTGAAGAAAGAGCTGAGCCAGAAGGCGAGGCTCTCGATTTACCAGTCGATTTACGCCCCTATCCTCACCTATGGACACGAGCTTTGGGTAAAGACCGAAAGAACAAGGTCACGGATACAACCGGCGTAAATGAGGTTCCTCCGTCGGGTGCCTGGGCTTACACTCGGGGACAGGGTGAGAAGCTCATATATCCATGAGGGACTCAGAGTAGAGTTGCTGCTTCTTCGCATTGAAAGGAGCCACTTGAGGTGGTTTGGGCATCTGATGAGGATGCCCCCTGGTCATCTCTGTAGGGAGATCTTTCAGGCACGTCCAACTGGGGCCCAGGACACGCTGGAGGGATTACATTTCCCAGCTGGCTTGGGAACACCTTGGGATCCCCCAGGAAGAGTTGGAGGACTTGGCCGAGGATAGGGAAGTGTGGGCTGACCTGCTTGGTCTGCTGCCACCGTGACCCGGACCAGGATAAGCGGCAGAAAATGAATGAATGAATGGTAGAGCGTCATGTGTTTTAACAGAGATAAAAATAGACAATGTGGGATGGACTTAATTAAGCCGTTCAGTGGCTGATCTTATTGGCTACCTGCAGAGTTTCTCAGGTACGGGATTGGTTGCTAAGCTCGATATTTTAATCAACAACAAGCTGGCCAGTCTCAAGTGCCTTTGGACATATTTTGTAGCTTGTGTGCTTACTTCAGCAGCTGCTTTCGGTAAATTGAGGATGTTGATCATGCTGTTGGTGATTAAATTGCATTAAGCGACTAGCTCTGCTGCGGTGCAGCACTTATCTTTTTTGTGTCAAAATGATAAATGGCATTTTGATTATCCATCAACGCACAGCCCTCGGTTCCGCCGTCACGAATCCCCTCAATTTCAATATATGCCGTGACCTTTGAAGACCTTGGACTAAAAGGCAGGCAGGAAGACACGGAGATAATATTGTGTCCCTGCCCTCCTCACAAAAAGAGACAGATTGATAGATGGAGTAAAGCCACAGTTGAAGCGCCCTACGTTCTGTGGTAGAAATCATTTTACTGTCCCTCACAGAAAGAGAATGACAGATGGACTCAGACAGACAGCCGGAAATAACAGAAAAGAAGCCTAGTCATCAGTCCTGGGGCTAGACGAGCGAGAAGGAGGAATGACGAAACTGTAGAGGGTTATCGGGTGCTTCAGGAGTATTTCTGTTTCTCTGCTGCACATCTTTGTGGAAGAGGTTTTTAAGTCTGGTAAGTATAGCAAGTACTGGTGGTCTTGGTGGTCACCAGACCTAGGCTTAGAAAGTGAAGGAAACTGAAAAACAAGCTCATTTCAAGTAACTTCAAAACTACTCATATGTTGAGAGAAATTAGAAAGAAGAAGAAAGTCTACTTCGGCCACATTCATACAAAATCCTTTCGACAGGGTTGTGTGGAGTTGACGGGTGTTATTTGAGTTTTAGAATGAAGCTGTTATTTAGAAAATACAGGTATATTTCTCCGTTTTAGTAAATATTTGTGCGGAAACGCTCTCTCTCTCATGGACCCCATTCACTGTGTACCACACTCAGCCGTCTCCCTCGCTGGCTTTTTCTTTCACAAGTTGAGTCAAATGGGGGATCATGCACTGGTGCTGCACGTCACTGCATCCACCCCATCACAGAACCACTCCAGGTGGTCCGGATGGCAACCACCCAGGCAGACAATTGAGCCATTCCCACCTCTGGAAAGTAACCATCTATCTGCTGCAGCCATTTGAAACGCGGGAGTCCCCTTGACATTCTCCAGCTGCTGAGGTCCTCAACACTGAGGCACCTGCATGTTGGATCATACGCAGAGAAATGCGCCATGTGGCCAAAATATCGTAGCTGGACCTCCATCACAATGCAATTGATACTACTTATCTGAGTCTCCCTAAAGGCCCAATCACACTATAACTTTTACCCCAGCGAGTGGTGAACGCAGGGCAAAGTCGAGAAAATTGGCCAAACGTCAGCAAAATTCACGTTCCTGTTATTTGGCAGTGAACCTCAAATGCAGCATGGCATTCCACAACATGTTGGTAGCGGAGACGGGCGTTAGCCAGCGCTCCATTGGAAGAAGCGGGACTTTTGCCGACATGGCAATGTGTGGGAGAGGGGGTTTGACACCCCACTGTCCAGTGATTCTGAGCAGGCAGGGCGAAACAGCACTCAAACGTTAGCCATAGTAGACGATCGCACCAGTAACTTCGGCTAGTGGAGGCTAGCGGATGCTAACAGAGGCTAGCGGACACCGACGTTTGCAAATACGTTCGTCTACATTTGCCCAAACGTCTAGGTGAGATTGTGCCATTAGCAACCACTCGTTAGCCACAGTCATTCCAGCAGTACCCAAGGATCCTCCAACGAGACATCGTACCAAAGACATCCAGTCATCACATTGGACAGGAAGCACCGGGACCCTAAAGATTTGAACCATCGTTCTCCTGCAAAGTTATCAGCATCGCGAACTTATGACACCATAAGCTCTTCCCAGGAAGCTCCTGGTCTCCTGCTCACTTTTGCCGCGTACAGATACACTTCTGATGGCCAAGTCCAGGAAGTCATTGAAAGCCTGGATCTTAGGCTTGATCTAGGATAATCACAAACCCAGACACTCGGATTCCTCATCCAGCTTTTTAAGTGCTGCTGCCAGGGTATCCGTTGATTTTTTTGTAATATTTTCTTTCGTGGCGTAAACTCATGCAAAATCCTTTCCACTGGGTTTGTGTGGAGATATGGCTGTGTTAATAATAATTTGACTGAAACCATAAGAAAGCAACAGTTTTTGTGCATTTCGGTGTGGATGCTCCTAATCCAGCATCCACCAACCATCCAGCAGGTGGCAGACACATCTTTGGGATATTACCTTGGCAAATCAAAGTTGCTTTTTTTGATGGATCCAGTGCATCAACGTTCCCCAGATTTTAATCACTTTGTTGTTATATGCCCTTTTAAGTTGGAGAAGTATGCGAGGAATGCTTATACAAGCTGGCTGGGATGGACTCACCCACTCGTCTGCAGTTTAGCTGTACAAGCTCTACGCTGTTACCAACATAATGTCATGTTGCGTGACCCTCCTCGTGCTAAGTGCAAGCATAAAACGAGATAAAGTCAACATTTGCGGTACTGTGCCTTTGTGTCATTATGGCTTCACGTGTGTGTGCGGATGTGAGGCATAGTGTGAGTTTTCCACACTTGAGATGTGTGGTGATCCACACTTTTCTACCTTCTTCAGGGAGGTATGTGCAAATGTGTGACAGCAGCTCTGTCACCTTTCATTACCGTCATCATTAAGAGAGCTAGATGTGGAACGATGTAGAAATTGCTGGAGACAAACTGCATTACTAACGCGCACACACATGCAGGTGAGGCTGAGCAGCAAACGAACACACCAGCATGGTAGATACTGGTCCCTCATACCTCAGAGTTACGTTAGTCAACCAAATCAAAGATCAGGTTTGAACTTGAACGCACGCTTTGTAGCCACTGATACCCAAATAAAAGGCATCAAGCACCATTAAATTCAGAGGACCTGAAAATCTATTTCTTCTTACTTTACATCTTAATCCCATATTTCTGCTCGGGTCGAAGGGGGTAATGTGCCACAAGGTTTAGCAGTTCAGGAGATCAGTGTCTTGCTTAAGGACAATTGGCTGCAATCCGGGATCAAATCCAACTACCCTTTGGCTTGCGGACAATCTGCTCTACTGATTGAGTTGTAGTCGGTCCATTACCCCATTACCTCGAAGACTTCAATTTGAACTGCCTAAGTAATCCGACTGTGTTAGGTTGCCTCACTTACTCCCAACCAAATCAGCACTATGTGCCCCTCATTCAAAAAGCAATTACAGTGGCATTGAGTAGAACACGGTCCAATTCCGAGACAGGCCTTTCAATCATATTAGCCCCAATTCAAAGTCCAACCCTTTGATCTCCAAACCTTGAAAGCCCATACCCGCTTGACTTTGCCATTTTTACTGGATTCACACAAAAGTGCATGCTAGACATTAAAAAAAAAGAGATTTATTAATCAAGTCATTAAAAAATATTGTTGATTGTTGGGAACGCCCAATCTTGTATTGTTGACAAAACTGGAAACTATGATCTGGATCTGTCCCTTTATCTGGAGCCACACTAAACTATAATTTCATGCTCCATGTCACACCTCTCCGGGTGTCATGAAAGTTGTTACCAATAGAGCTGTGTGATGTTGCATATCCATGACGACGCTCAAGCTGGTTCAACATTATCTTTTCAAAATGGCCGTTTTGTGTTTTAAAGACCGATCTGAGCTCACTGTATGGACTTTTTCCGTCCTTGTGGACAGCAGTGATGGATTAAACAAATAAGGTGTTATTTGTATCAATCATTGGCTTGGCGATAGAATATCAACTTCGCGCCCAGAGCGCCGGCAAACCCCACCGCTATACGCAAACCTTCCCACACCTGGGTTGCACTGGTCTTATGGGGGTTTTTACGGCAGAGCTCCGGCTGCGGCCGCTTTTACCACCCGATTGGTCTACCCGCTCATTGTGCGTGATTTACAGATCGTAAATATAGAATTGAGAATTATTTAAAGCAAAAGCTTTGTGAAAAATGACACGGCGTGCCGAGGTCAGATACAAGCCAACGATGCAAATCATTCACGTAGTTCCGGTCGTATCTGTCTTGGCGTTTAGCATTTACGAAACTCAGCAACACAGACGTGGGAGGGTAGAACTACAGCGCCCTCATCAGAATAACCATATATAGAGCAGCAACACTTACCACACTGTTGTAACTTCTTTCTTTCACGCTAGCTCACACAATTCCTTGCAATTCACCTGGAAAATCATTGCAACCTTCCGCATGATGAGAGTTGAAGCGATTTTGGCTAATTAGAAAAGCAGAGAACCAGCCAAGTGGTTGTCAAGGGGCTGTGTTGTTATCATTTTGGCGCTCTATTGGAGGTAATGTGTTGGCCCCATTTGTATCTTTGTTTCCCTATTTTTTTGTCAGTAGATATCTCAAAAACACATGAAAAATGTCAGTGCAATTAGGTGGAATTAGGCCTCGTCAAGGAAGTTCTGGTTAGGGTTTTTTTTTTTTTTTTGACAGATTCACATCCAGGATCACTTTCAATTAACATGTTTGGAATGCCTGCTATTAATTTTCTGAGTATTTGTACTTTGATAAAGCGCGAGACCAGGGTTGGGCAACAGGGTGCCATGAAGGGCCAACACAGTGCAGGTTTTCCTTGCCACCTATCGCCTCAGCAGGTGGTTTTACTGATGGGCTCCTCCCCTCAACTTAAAGTCCAGGGGCCTCATTTATCCAACCGTTCATATGCACAAAACTGGACATAAAAGATGTGCGTGACCATTTTAACGTATATGTTGTGATTTGTATAAATAAACTAGATGGCAAAACATTCGTACATGTTCGCAAACTGTGCCCCATGCGTACGAACATTTTGGAGAAGGTGAAGTGAAGCCAGATAGTGGGGGGAAAAATGTCAGTGGTATTATTACACATAAAATGATGCCACTGACATGTGAGTCATAACGCATACATTTAATTCCACTTTATAACATACGCCATATATAAGCCGACTCAGATCTTACATCAAACCACATGTTTAATATTTCATCAGCGCACCGCAGCTGCTAAAGGTGCAATCTCACTATGATGTTTACCCCAGCGTTTGGTGAACGCAGGGCAAAGTCGAGAAAATTGGCCAAACGTCAGCAAAAATCATGTTACCGGAGTTTGGCCGCGACCCTCTAACACAGCGTGGGGTTCCACAACGTGGTCCTAGTGGAGGTGGGCGTTAGCCAGCGCTCCATTAGAACAAGCGGGCCTTTTGCCAACGTGGCAACGTGTGGGAGAGGGGGTCGACGCACCACTGTCCACCCAAACGTTAGCCAGCGTAGACGATCGCACCAGTAACTTCGGCTAGCGAAGGCTAGCGTAGGGAACTTGGTCGTAGCGGAGGTTAACTTTCTCTAACGGTCTCCGGCGTAGCCAGAGGTACGTCGGCAAATGCAGACAAATTTTAAACATGTTGAAAATTTATGGACACGGTCGACTTTCATCAGTGGAGGCATAACGTTCGTCTACGTTATGCCTTAAATGTAAATGTATTAGTGGTGAACATGACTGGATTATCGGCATCATTTGGACAAGATGCACCATCGCCACCTAGTGTTGCCATTCGCTTTATTTATTGCTTGTTTTCCCATCTTACTGCTGTGATCACACAGAACCACCTCGATTTCGGTCTCAGAAACGTTTCTTTTCCTGCTCTTCCTCTCGGTTGCCATGATCAGCACGCATTTTTGGCTTCATGTGTATGTTTGAATATTCATGAGGTGTTTTGCATTCGCCATTTGTGGTTGAATGTGGGCGTGTAGAGGGCGGGATATGAAGCAGATCTACCTGAGCACTCTTCAGAGTAGAGTGTGATTTGTGAAGAGGATTTTGCTTCCAGGTGTGAGTACGAACGGTTTTATAAGTTCGTTTTGTTCGTACGTATACTTTTAGTATGAATCCTACGCAATGTTTCATAAATGAGGCCCCTGATCATCTGTGAAATCACTTGCTGAGTAGTCCATCGGCTAAATCGAAAAATATTTCATATTCTGGAGAAATTATGAAACTTGGCAGACCGGTAGAGCAACCCAGTAGGGTCACTTTTCGATTAGGACCCAACTCTGAAACGCTGTCATCTTGAATGTTAGCATGGCCAAGGACGGGTCATTATTCCGAAGGTCCATTGGTTCGAAGGTCCATTGGTCTGAAAATTAGGGTTAGGGTTAGTTAGTTAGTTACTTTTAAGGGACCCACCCTAATAGGCAAAAAAATACCCCAAATTTGACCCAAATTGTTACTCAGTTCAATAGATTTTTGGAACAATGGACCTTCGGACCAATGGGCCTTCGGAATATTGACTAGTCACCAATATGGCCGCCATATTTGATATATTTTTGTCCATAACTTCAAAACTAAAGCAGATAGAAATGTGATTTCAGTGGCTAACCCCACATTTTCAAGGTTAAGGAATATCAAGCATATCTGATGTCCGCCATCTTGGATTCAAAGATGGCCACTATGTTAGACATATTTTCTTATAACTTCTACACCAAATCAGACAGAAATATGAATTCAGCTGATAACCCCTCTTTTGAGGTTCAGTGAAATATCTACCATATTGGAATTCAAAATGGCTGCCAACTGTTGAAGTGCTTGTACCCCAATGTTAATTACTTGCAAACCACACCATTTGATTTTCACGCAGTCTTTTATTTGGTTCTTGATTTTCATAGCACCGTCCTTCACAGGCACATAGGGAGGTGCATTGGAGAGTTGCCTTGTAACTTTTGAAGTTTCCTTTGCAAGTTTTCTTGCATTTGCAGCTTAGGAGCTCGTAGCAAGCCTTAGAGGCCTCGGGAAGTGAGGTCTATACCACTGTCCACATATCACCATCTTTTTCCCAACCCCAATCAGCTGGTGCGGGTTTTGAAATTATGGACACAAATATAATCAAATATGGTGGTCATATTAAAATTCAAGATGGCGGCCACCAGGGGGCGTTTCTGAGTTGGGTCCTAATTGAAAAATGTTCCTATTGGGTTGCCCCATCTGTGTGCTAAGCTTCATAATTTCTCCAAGCAGTGAAATATACGGCCATATTTGTGGTCTTAGCTGCTGGACTAGAAGTGATCGGTCGCAAAGACAACCTGCATCATCTTGGCACTTGATGCCCACCGCTGTCCTAGACTGTCGGCACTTGGTGGCGGTATCTGATCTCGGAGTTCCCTCCAGCTCCATATGATTTTTTTTTTTTAAATTAATCTTGGTGACAGACCAACAGAATGGGCAAAAACACAACTTTCTTGGTTGGAGGCAATGTGTGTTTGTGCTTGTGTGTTTAGGTCTCAATCTTCTCAACAGCATAAATCATCTTTTCTCTGACGTTGGGGATATTTTTGACTGTAAATATATGCTTATCTTGCGTTAACGCAGCCAACCATGAGCTGGCTATTAAAGAGTTTACCTATCGAGCATAAAGAAGCAGTAGAACACCAATAAAATGTGAAAAGCGGCGTGAACGAAAGGAAATGCTAAGCGTGCAGCTTCTGTTGACAGCAGTTACTTCAGTGTTGGATTTTAATGTACAAAGCCCATCAAAATGCATGACTAGTGCTAGCAAGTAAATGAGTGATGGGTACGAGGGTAGGCCCAGCAATACACATCGCCTAACCAAGGCAACAAGTTGCATTCTGACAGTTAATTCCTCTTATGCGAGCTGTTTAAGTGGAAGACACAAAAGCAAGACGGGGTGCTTAATAATTTAGAGGCGGTACAAATGCTCACCAAGTCTGCAAAGAGAGGTAAACAGAACAATATGTTCTCCGCTTTGTGCTGGATTTCAACTTTAGTGAAAAATACAGGCGTATAAAAACACAGAGCGCCGCGGTGGAACGGAACAACAGAATGTGTGAAAGAGAAAGAGAGATGTGAATGGAAGATGGAGGGTGAGAATTGGTGAGAATTACGTGGGGAAATGGGACATCCTGCTGCGAGATGCAGAGCGAGAGAGAGAGAGCGAGTGAGACGGCGAGATGTACCGTTGGCATGTGGCAGCTATCATCGCAACGGAGTCATAACTCCCACACAGTCTGCCTTGTGCACTTGTCTGTTTCCTGTAAGATTCGACTGCATACCTTAAAAAAAACACAGCGTGTCTTCGCCAGGCTGATGGGACAGAAAGGAAATGCATAGAGTCAAACATAAGGGCACTTGGTAGAGCGCACACCTCTATCGAGTACTTTAAAGCAGATTACTGAGCTTTGATTGTGGATGATGACCTTTTATACTGCCCTTTGATTGTGATCCTTATTGCTGAACATTGGTCCAGATTGCTGATTTTTGACCCTGATTGCTCATCTTTAATCCTGTTACCAACTTTCGATCTGGATAATGGCCTTTGTCTGGTTCACTGGCCTTTGATTATGATTGCTGAAATTTCATGCTCATCACTGAACATCAATCCCAATGGCTGATTTTGACCCAGGCTAATCCTTAATCATGTTTATAACTTTTGATCCTGATCATGACCATTGATTGTTCATTGGCCTTTGATCCTGATTGCTGAGCTTTGATCATGACTGCTGACCTTTAATCCTTT
>OMMV01069400.1:0-12666 GCA_900302635.1 Chatrabus melanurus
GGACAAGGTTAACATGAGGCTTCTTTTTTGCACAGTAAAGGTTTAAATGGTATTTGTGAATGTAACTCCGTATTGTAGTGCTTGACAAAGATTTCCCAAAGTAATCCCTTACCCATGTGGTTATATCAGCTATTGATGAATGATGGTTCTTGATGCAGTGCCGTCTGAGGGATCGGAGATCACAGGTGTTCAGCTTAGGCTTCCGCCCTTGCCTTTATGCACTGAAATTCCTCCAGATTCCTTGAATTGTTTAATGATATTCTGCACTGTAGAGGGAGAAACATGCAAATCCCTTCCAATCTTTCTTTGAGGAACATTGTTTTTAAACATTTCTATAATTTTCTCACACATTTGTTGACAAACTGAGGATCCTCTGCCCATCTTTGCTCCTCAAAGACTCAGCCTCTCATGGATACTGCTTTTGTACCAAATCATGATTACAATCACCTGTTTGAAATAACATCATTATTTAATTTTTTTTTGTTTTACCTCATTACTAACTCTAAATTGCCCCCGTCCCAACTTTTGTTGGAATGTGTTGCAGGCCTGTGCTGCTTTGTGCTGGGTGGAAGTTTGGGCCCATAGCGAGGAAACAATCCAGATCTCAAACTGATTGGAAATTTATGGTAAAAATTAAAATAAAATAAAAACTGTTCCCTGATAAGGGTCCATCCTGTCAATCCATCCACTATTCAAGAAAGTTGGAAGCAGCTTGATGGAGAATATGTTTGTTTTTATTATTCATGAAGTCCATGCCTCATAGAATTCAAGCTTTCATTAAAAACCTGAGGAGGATCAATGATTTTTATTTTATTTTATCTTTTAGTGAGTCTATAATTTTCTCTACTTGATCTGGAAAACAGCACGACATTAATTCAAATAATTGTGTTTAATTTGTTTGAGGTATGTTCAGATAGTGAACAAAAATCGTTTGGTGTCATATTACTGATTTGTTCCTGAGTGAACAGCCTCCATCTCTGCTGATTCCAGATTTTTTTTTTCCATGGTTTGTCATTGACTCGCCACACATTCGGTTTTGTAACATGGAATGTGGGAAGTTGGGGAAATTTGAGTTTGAAGTTTTTAGCAAAGGTTTGTGTCATCGTATAACGGCACCTGTTCATATAATTTCTGCTCAGAATGAGCAGGCTCTGATGTATGATAGAAATATGAATCCATGTGTTTGAAATTTGCCGTGTGGATGAAACATCGGCGAGGGAATCGTAGTTTGTTATATTTCATCCCGTGCTCATTTATTCACTGTGCTCACAGACTATGACTACTTCAACTCCACCAAATTTAATTTTCCCACCAAAGAGCTTTTATAGGTGCTAGAAAGTGCAACACTTTCTGCACACACACACACACACACACATACACACTCACACAATTAGCACAACACCAGCTGCTGGTATAAAGGCATCACATGAATCTAATATTAATTGTCCAAATTAATAGCAAATTTGACACATTTGGACTGCACAGTCTGGCTCTTTTAAACGAATCCTGTGTGAGCACTTAGAGTTATTTAATCGTTCGCTATAACCTTTGTGATTATTATCGTGCTTTTATCTTTTGAGGCTATAATTCTAGACGATTACTTACCCATATGCACATCCAAAAATCCTTGGCGGGATCGGTGCTGGATCCAAACAATACTGAAATATGACAAAAGAAACTAACCACACAATGGATCGAGTACTTTCTTTTTTTCCTATTCTACAATTCCACCCGTCAGCCCCAAACTTACACAGAACAATTTCTTATTTCAGTTTGAATCATGAGACAAAGGGAGCAAGGATCTCAGCCGCTGTCCTGTTTGAATATTACTAAATAACATTTTGGGTCTGAAATGAGTCCGGGTAGTGATCAGGTGCCAGCAGTCAAACAGCACCTGATGTGTAGGCTGTAATTAAAAGCTTCATAGATTAACAGCGGCAGTTTGTAAGGATTCAGCATGGTCCAGGCTTGTGAAGAAAAGAACTGTGGTGTAGCCTTGAGTGTACATTATCAGCGGGTCACACTTCACACAGACCCCACACTGAATTGATTTCTAAGTAAATATGAAAAACTGGTCTTGGCCGTTGTTATTTTTAATAGATTGTTACTTTTATAATATTTAGTGGTTTGAGCTGAATAAATGGAGTCCTCATATAGCTTCAAACCTCTTTATACTGTCAGCTGTTTCATAATGAAACTCAACCATAAAAACCACTCGTCATGTTCAAGGCTATGAATTCGTGTTAAAGGACCAATACCGTCCCATCATCCTTTACAGCAATAACTCAATACCGCTGTGTTTAAAGCACCTTCTCCATTCAAAAACTCTTTCAATTTATTTATATAGCGCTAAATCACAACATAAGTCACCCAAAGGCGCTTCACAAGGGTAAAGTTTAACCTTGCAAGCACATTGGCAACAGTGGTGAGGAAAAACTCCCTAAACATTTTCGACCGTTTAAGCGCACTGTGCGCTAAAAAAAAAAATTGTTTTTATTGAACATAGGGTGCCCCAGAAATCATTCTTTTAAGCGCACACTATAGGTGCGCGCTTAAAAGAACCTCGGCTGTATTTTTAGTGCCAGGTAGAGGCTCTTTCTGAGACCCGGCCGTCCTCCACAGTCGACCTGTTAGCACAGGAGCACGGCCAGGCTAACTGTGTAATCTATTGTTTTAAAAAGTTTATTTAAATTTAGTGAAATAAACGTGCACACGTTTAGCTCCGTATTGAAGCGTTCCGTGCAACTGGACACTTTTAATGACGTTTTCTAGAAGCCTTTACTCTGAGTTCTTTTTGACCTGTTCAACAACATTAATTAGCCAGTTAGCTTCTGCTTGCTAACTCGCTGTTTGCATTCTAAATAAATAATGTGCTGATTAAAGTCTCCCCCCCCCGAGTGAAAAGATGACCCCCAAAACATCTAAAAATAGAGCCTCGGTAGAAAAAAGCCAAACTGCTCCTTTAATGGACAACCTGCTGTCGCTGCCTGATTACCTAGAAGGTATCAAATAATAAATATACTGGAAGGACTGAGTGACGTGTGATCAGCTGCTTTATTTTTACCGTAATCAATAGGCAGTCAACAAATGATCCGGGCTCAGTTAGCCAGGCTTCGGGATATCTTCAGGTCATGCCCTACAATTCATACACCTCCTCTCCATCTCAGATATGTAGTTCTTCATCATGCCCGCAACAAACTTATGTAAGAAAACACCAACAATTTTAGCTACAGGATGTGGATTAAGATCTCGCCGAACCCCTTAATCTCTCTGTTTTACTGGTGAAGTCTCAAGTCCTTGGGTTTGGGACTGAAGTCTCGCTCGACGGCTCTGTCAAACGGTGATTAGTTCCATATTAAAGTATGTCGATAATACAGAAGAAGAAAGTCCTATACAGGCGCTGGGACCCACTGGGTTGGTGCTTATCCTCAGATACCGTAACGGGAAGCGAGCCCACGACTACCAGACTCCCCCTAGATGGGAATGAGGTTACTTACCCAGCCAAACCTAGAACTCATTAACAGCTGGGTCGACTGGGGCAATGCAGATGTAGGGTCTTGTCCAAGGACACAGACAGGTAGCCTGGAACCAAACCCTGGTCTATAGGTTGGTCGTCCAAATTCCATACCACAGAACATCTCTGACAGGGATGAGTCTGCCTACAGGTGGGAGCTAGACCATCTGGTGACCTGGTTCAAACTGAACAACCAGGAGGTTGATGCTCTGAACACAGAGGTGATGGTTGTTGACTTCAGGAAGAGCGCAGGCCCACCCACCACCATCACCCTGTGGAGTCCTTCTGCTTCCTGGGGACCATCATCACCCAGGACCTCAAGTGGCAGCTGAACATCAGCTCTCTCATCAAAAAACTCTACAGAGGATGTACTTTCTACATCAGTTGGCAAAATTCAACCTGCCAAATACTGTGATGTGCACTTCTACACCTCCATCATTGAGTCCATCCTCTCCTCCTCCAGCTTCTGCCAAGGACAGATGCAGCCTGCAGCGCATCATCCAGTCTGCTGAGAAGGTGATCTACTGTAGTCTGCCTCCCCAGGACCTGTACGCCTCCAGGGGTTTGAAATGTGCAGGAAAGATTATAGCCGACCCCTCCCACCCTGGTCACAAACTGAAGCACTCCCATCTGGCAGGAAGCTGAGGTCCATCAGGACCAAAACCCCACGCCACAAGAACAGTTTTTTCCCATCTTCAGCTGTCCTCAGGAACAAGGCCAGAGTCCCCCACTAACTCCCCCCCGTGCATCATTTGCACGATTATATTTGCACATTCTTGCACAACTGTTGTCCACTTTTATTTGCTGAATTGCACATTCTTGTCTGTCAATGTCCTGTAGAGTTTTTTATTTATTTTATTTTATGTGGATAATTTACTGCAAATTATGCTTGATTATATTCATGCCTTTGGCAGTAATCTGACGTCTTTTTTTCTGGCAGATATTTATAATAACAGTTCTGTGTTTGCACCGTGACACCAAAACACCTCGTTGGTGAAAACCCCCTCAGCGATAAAGCGGATTCTGATTCTGATGTGCAATAACAATACAGGGTACAACCTGTAAATAAAGCATAAAATTTCTACATTTGTGTAGAATCACAACCTGTGCACTTGCATATATGATACAATGAGTAAAAAATATTTTATCCACAGTCATTTGCAGAATAACTCTTACATACGAAGCGGCCGTGCCTGCACTAAAAGCACCGACTGCTGGACTTTATTATACGGCACATAAACCTTTACTGCCCTATTCACTGAATATGAGCTTGTACCCGCGTCTTTAAACGATATTTATGTTGTTTTTTTACATATAGTATGTGTCTAACACATGTGAGGCACTTTTTTCAATCTTGAGGCTGAGCTTTTTTCTCTTTACGCCTCGACTCTATAGCTGTAAATTGGAACCATTTCTCTCTCGCCCACCCGACAACAGCAGATATTTCTCTCATGAGTTTTCTTCACAAAGGATTCTGTGTTCAACTGTTCCCACATACTGCATTCTGCACAGTGTGTGAAATTCATGTAAAAAGAAGAAAAACGGCGTAAGTCTGAGGATGAGAGATCTTTGGACTGATACAAACCCGACACCAAAAATCTGAAATGAACTTAAAGACTATTTAAATTCAAAATGAGATTAATACACTTCTGCTCAGTGGGATTGGAGCCCAATTGCTCCCCTCTGGGATGTACATTAAACACACACACACACACACTTCAGAGGTCTAGTGGAGTCCATAACTCGATGGCTCTGGGCTGCTTTGCTGGCAAAAGGAGGACCTACATAATACTAGGCAGGGAGTCACAATATTATGGCTGATTGGTACGTAATTACAGCTTCAACTAGAATTGACAGATTAGTAGAGCTTGGTCCCATTGATTATCCTCATGTTCATGTAATATTGAGGCCCAACTGCTCCCCTCTGTGACATGCATTTAACACACATGCACACACACAGACACGCGCACAAAGCCGTTGGGATGACACAGATTTATGAAGAACTTGATTTACTATTGAAAACCTTTTGAAGCAGGACAGATGAATACATTTTGGTCCTGTTGATTATTCTCATGCTCATATTATTTTGCCTCTTCTCCACTCACCTCTGCACCGAGTATCCTGCATTTCTTTGTTAATCAGAAGGTCAAGATGGCACCAATGTATAAAGAAGTCCATTTATAATTACAGTCTAAGCTGGAAAGGACAGATTAATACAGTTTGGTCCCATTATGTTCATGTGTTGACGCCTCTGTACTCACCTCTGAACTGTGCGTCCTGCATTTCTGCCGGGATTGTTGGGATTTATAAAGACGTTGGCACAACAGCACACTTGTGTTGTGCTTTAATCATACAGATTATGATTGTAAATGGACAGAAGAAAGGCTGCAGTTTTGTTTTGTCCCATCCCGTATTTTAGAATTTGGCCCAGAACAAACCCAAATGGAGAAAGAATATCGAGCCGAGATGTTATCGTAGTATAATTTGAGAAACGTTTGTTTGTTTGTTTGTATGGGTTGTTTTGGCAAACATCAAGCTCATTGGATCAAAGGTCAAAATTATGGTTTTCACTACAATGTCCACCACACTTGGCACACAAATATAAGTGGGTTGTGGAATTGCCCTGGCGACATCTAATTAACCAAAGGTCAATCGTTGGGATCAAGGTCATTGGGGTCAAAGGTCAAAATTTACATTTTTCACTCTGATTTGCACCAAACTTGGCGCCCATATGTAGGCAGGTTCTAGAACTGCCCAGGTAAGGACAGATTTACCAAAGGTCAATCATTGGGGTCAAGGGTCAAAATTTGGCACAGATATGGGGTGGGTTCCGAAATTGCCCAGCAAGGTCAAATTTGCCAAAGGTCATTCATTGAGGTCAAGATCATGTCTGTATGTCTGTTTCTTGGCTGACTCTTCCCGGGCCATTTGCTGTGAAAAAAAATTATTTTGGGAAAGGTCAACGAATTTGATTTTCAACCTCATTTGAACCCGATATGGCACACAGTTAGGTGAATTCCACAATTTGTCATGGCAAGGTCAGTCAGTCGTCAAACGTTTGGGTGAAGGTTAAGGTCATTGGGGTCAAATGTCAGATTGCTGTAGCCATTACTGTCTTCATCTCGAAACTTTCGGTTCCTGCATGAATCAGCCCTCTCCAGCTAGGACAGGCTTTAGCTTGCTCTTCCCAGGTCTTCCAGTCGATGTTGCAGCTCTTCAGGTTTGATTTTAGAAGATCTCTGTTGCGTTTTTTTCTGTCCTCCCCTGGTCCCCTTTTCTTCGCTCAGTTGGGAGTTGAAAACTTGTTTGGGGAGTCTACTGTCATCCATCCTGATGACGAGGCCCGCCCACCACAGTTGATTCCGATGCCGTGTTGTTTCGCTTTGGCCAGGATGCTAATGTTGGTGCAGTAACTCCCAGCCGATTCGGAGGGTGTTCCACAGGCAGCATTGATGGAATCGCTCTGGGGTCTACAGCTGACGGCAGTATGTTGTCCAGGAAGATGCAGACAAGCAACATTGAGGAGAAGAGGAGAAAGCAGAAGGAGTGACAAAGAGACCCCGACCACCCAAAACCTCCCACCACGACCACTTGCAACATATGTCAGAAGCAGTGCGCAACAAGACTGGGACTCTTCAGCCATCTCATGGTCCACCAGACCACCAAAGACTAAAGGACCATCATCCTCGAATCTTGAGGGTAGCCATGAACGGGGGCGACTGCCTTCATGCCCACAGGTACTATTACCAAGTACTACAGATAGAAGAAAATATCCAGTCAGGAGTTGAAAGAAATCAACTTTTCCTGGGATTAGTGACACTCTGTTCTCACATAAAGACTCAATGGAGTATTATGAGAATATTCTCTTTTCAGTGCAAGTGGGAAAAGGTTTTTTTTCCCCCTGTTTGTGATAAAATGCACAACCACATATAAGCACACAGCCAATCAAACACCTACACAAACCTTTCCTGGCACAGTTGTGCTGGCAGCCATGGTGACAAATGGCTGGAGGCAGACACCTCCCACCTCCCTGACGCTCCTCCATCACCTGACTACTGTACATGTTCTGAAAGGGTACAGCATCAGCTTAACAAGACCTTCTACCAAAACCTTACCGACAAAACATTCTCTTTAAAACACAGCATTGGCCCAAAAACAAACAAACAAATCTTGCTTTTCCTGTGGTTATGAATCACCCAAACGCTCGTGTGCACGCCAATTCCACCATGAGTTCATTTTTCAAGTACAATTGTTTCAACTATCAATTTGCAACTTCTGCCGTAAAGCATTGCGCGGCATTGAACGCACCTTCCCTGCTTCTGTAGTTAATAAGGACGTTAATTAGTATGTGCACGCATTTAGCCCACACGTAAAGCAAGCCGAGCACTAAAGGGTGAGCTGAATACAGAGTGGACCACAGTCATTCAGAACAATGAGTGGGATGCAGATGAGACGCCTACACCAGGCGAGAGGGGGAGAGAGAGAGAGATTAAGAGCAAGAAGGCAGAGAGCAATTGGATGAAATGTAATGCTGGAATTACAACATTGAGGGAATACCAATCAATTTATGGATTCATGTTGTGTGAATCAGACTTAATCGAGTTTTTAGCAGAATGTGATGTAGTTTTTCTGAATGGAATGACATGCACGGGATATAATACAAGCCGCGATTTGCTTCGCTTGCTTGAAAATGGGTATGACTTACAAGCTTGGAGTGTGTGGAGAACCACAGTGATTTGGACCTGGATCGCAGCCTATCTGCGGTGGATTAATCACCTCCCACGCTGCTCTCACTCAGTCTGTGAGCGAGCAGCCTCGTCAAAATGAATTAATTCGGGTCACGTCCAACAAAACTCTGGCATTTTTTCAAATGGAAACAATATTTTTGTCAACGTGGCTCCAAACGCACTGCACTGACCGTTCCATCTCTCCTCCACCCACAATCCACAAAACAGTGAGGATTTTAATAAGTGGCGTTTGGAGCGGCTCATCAGCGTTCCCATGTAACAGTTTTAACACGTGAATCAATATTTGAATGCTTGCAGGAGGAGAACAGAGTGGAATTGTGCAGGATGAGTTTTGAACTTGGCACAGCAGTAGATGCTTGAGGCCTTTGTGGGTGGAGTTTGTGTCTTTCACCGTGTGTGCGTGGGTTCTCTCCGTGTTCTCCAGCATCCTCCCACATTCCAAACACAGTTCAGGCTGTGTTACTCTGTGACTCTAAATTGCCTGTAGGTGTCAGTGTAAAAGGTGTCTGTAATTGTCAGGCATCTGATGGGCTTACGACCCATCCAGGGTTGACTCTACATCTCACCCACTACGTGCTGGGATAGTTTCCAACCCCGTCAACCGTCACCAGCATAATCAGGTGGAGAAAAGTGCTGGATTTCTTTCTCCAAACTAAAAACAGAAAAAAACTCAGTGTCAAACATGTTACTTTTGTCTTTGATAGCTTTGCTTTTTTTATTTCCAATAATGGTTTTGTAGTTTTGTAGCACTGCAGCAGCAGTGAGACCTGCAGGCAGGGTGTTGGTTATTTTCAACAAGTCTTCATAGAGGTCAGATCGGCTTTCAGAGCATGTCGCTGCGTGGTGCCGCATCCACTGTGGTCCGTTCTCTTCTGCTGAAAGTAATCTTCTGTCTGCCACAGCCAGGCATTAAGTGGGCGTCTCCTCGCCCTGGTCCACCCACTGGGGTCCTCAGCAATGTGGCACCTATGTGCTGGATCCTGCTCGGGAAAACGTGTCACATGGCCGTAGTGTCACGATGTGTCATCGTTCGTTCGTTTTGATTTTGGAAGTCCAGCATCCATAGAATGTCTGAAGCACACAGTTCATATTCATGCATGTAACATTCCGAGGGTCACACAAAAAGTACTTATCTCCATCACGGTGTACTACATGTTTCACCGAGGAGCTCAATAATTCAGGAACCGTTTCTGTCTGATGTTTAAGCAGCATTACCATGTCTGGATCCTTTTTGTGTTTGTTTGCCTGTTTGTTTTAACACAATAAAACATTATGGAACAAATCAGGTTTCATTGAGATTCCTCCACCATCAGACTAAGTCAGAACATGTAAAGCAGGCATCGGTTTTTGTTGCTGTATCTCCGTACCGGCCTCACTGCCAGCAAAAAGCCTTCTTTAACACGTTTGAAGACTTTACTTTGTTACTCATCATATTAAAAAAACAAACAATTTATTTACATCAGAGTCCCTCTGATTTTCCTCATTACAAGGTTTGCAGTAATATAATCAAGCTTTTCTTTCTTTCTTGAAATTTGCACACCCTGAACACCAAGTGATTTAGATCTTTTGCTGTTTTCAGCAAAATCTTTATCCCATCAACAGCACGCTGGCTCTCGTCGTCTCTTGGGAAGTGGTAACTGTCAGAAACCAAAAACAGTCACGGAGGAAAACGCCGATCTTCTCCAGCAAAACCACAAGAATAATTTCATGAACATTCGTGGCTACCTGGTGAAATGTTGCAGAAATGTCAGAGTTGGGATTTGAGCAACAAAGGTCATGAAAGAACAAATAAAATTGTTCCAACATTATTGTATTAATTAGGAGCCTTTTATTGTCAGGGTCAGGTGATCAAATCCGGGTTACTCCTGACTTCAGGGTCAGCTCGCCTGTAGAGTTAAATACAGATTTTAACATCTCACCTGTGGAACAATTTGAGGTTCATTCTCATGCTCAAGGATACTTTGGTCCACACGGGAATATTAGGATTCCATCCCCTGACCTGAGTCCCCACTGAGCTGTAGTTCAAGCACAATGCAAAGTTTGGAAAAATCGAACCTTTGTATCAGTTGTCTGATTCCAAACAGATGCAACAATACAACAAATCCACTGGAGTGGAGAGAAGGCGGTCAAATGTCTGTTCCTGTATGTTTCTGGAAAGTGAAAACTCATTAAAAGGGCATTCCTTCATAATCATTAAAAAAACACAATGGTGCTTTTTTAAAAAGTCAAACAATGACAGCAGGATGGAACGAAAGCTGGACGCTCGTGTGAAGATCTGTGCTTGCACCAATCAGGCAGAACGTGGATGTGTGGGAGGGGTTCAAGCTCCAGAACCTTTTAAAGTTTGGTACCAGCTTCTCTGATGAGGCAGATTGATTAAAGAGCACCGCTGTTTACTGACATCAGACCCAACGTGTCCAGATGTGAGCTCCTGCTCTCATTTTCTTCCTCAGTCACACTGGTTCACTCTCCGGCTCACTCTAGATAACTCTCACCCTCTCACCAGATCAGCCCACTTTTCTAGGATGGATGCCCACATTTCCTGCGCTGGTTCCTCTCTCTTGGTTCAGCCGTCCTTTTCAGGCCTGGTCCTCGTTTCCCCAGTGGGGTCTGGTTGCTCTCTTTGTGCTGGACTTCAGGTCACGTCTGGCTAGTTTGTGCTCTCTCTCTCTCTCTCTCTCTCTCATTCTCTCTCTCTCTCTCTCACTGAACACCTGGTTCATTGAATACTGGGTTTTTTGTGCATGAACCTGCCCCGACCCAGCGGCACAGAATCTGCTATCTTCTCCCAGCAAGCACCAGCCCCGCCTCCTTCTACAAATTCACTTTGAGAATTTGAAGGACTGCCCCTTTAAGTAGTCTAAACACAGTGCATAGCTTCCACACTATGATTACAGTTAAACTGATGGACTGTGTTGGTTGCAGGTCTGATCCGTCTGCGTTCCAGCCCGCCTCCTCGCCTGCAGGGTGTTGAATATGTCCTTAATGTCACAGCAACAGATGACAATGCCTCCGGTGGACCTCAGGCCTTGTCGTCTTCTGCACAGGTCATCGTGGGAGTGGACGATGTTAATAACAACAAGCCCGTCTTCGACAAGGTGAGACGAGCAGTCGCGCACTCACACTTATTAAACCTTGTTTAGTCTCGCTCATTATCCGCCTGGATGAACATCCGTTCTCCCGGTTGCCATGCCGTCTTTTTTACTTGCCGTTTTTCACCTTTTACTCACCGCAGCTATTTTTACTCACCCGTCTTATCACTGTTTTCTTTCCAGTCCCTTATTTCTCTAAAGATTTCCACCTGTTTTTCCCACCCAACCTGCTTCATCTCCTCTGTTTATTGGCCTCTCCGGAGAACCGATTAGCTGCTTTGACCCTCGTCTATGCTCTCTAGTCTCTCCTATATCATCTCAGTCTTTTAATTAAACCTCGACTGGCCCACTTTGGTAGCATTACGCCTCCATCTGCTTTTTTATTTTTTTCCCAGCCATGTCTCAATTTTAGATGAGGTGACTTTTCAAAGTCCCCTCGAGGTATTGCAAGCTAAGATCAGGATCGGGCTGGCTGAGTGAACCTGGCTGAGTCTCTCCTCGGGAAAAGTGACTGCCAAGTGTTTCCCTTCAGCTTCACATCTTAGGAGGAAGAAACAGAGAGAGACGGGCGGCGAGATGAGAGCCAGGAGGAAACGGAGAGGAGAAGACAGAGCTGGGTCGTCCACAGTGTTTCTGTATCCTCAGTTTTCTCTCTCAGGATCTCCTGCTGGCATCGTACTCCAAGTCTGTGAATCACTCCTTGTCTCTCTGCTGGCAGGATGCTGATTGCAAAGAACAAACAAGCCCCCGACCCGTCTCCTTTTCGGCTGAAAACCACACGAATCAAAGCAGGAAATGTATGAATGAAGATTAAAAAAGAATCGATGAAACCAAATTTAAATAATTAGAACATAGAATAAACGAAGGTGATTTTTCTTTCTGGTTAAAGACACAAAGAAACGAAGAATAAGAAGAGAATGGGAGACAGAAATTTTTAAAAAAGGAATTATGTAAGAGTGAAGTGAGTCTGAGTTGGTTTTTCAGTTAGATTTTCGTGTTTAGTTGCTTTTCCTGTTTTTTTTATTTTATATTTTTTTCTGCTGCCTCTGACGCTGGCAGCAAACAGCAGGACACTGAAAAATAAAGCCTCTTTTATCTTGTTTTCTTGTATCATACTGGAACCTCTAGAATCGTTGGACAAAGAGAGAGTGTGAGACGCACAGACAGAGACGGGAGCTGTCCTGAATTTTTTGAGTGGTTCAAATATTGGAAAACACACAAACATGACGAGTGTTTGGCTGAGCTTACAGCAAACCAGCCTGAATAGGAATTAGTACAAAAGCTCGCTCCAGGTCGTAACACCCCCCCCCCC
>OMMV01069409.1:0-14437 GCA_900302635.1 Chatrabus melanurus
TCTGGCAACACTGGACGGCAAGCAGCGTTTGTGAGTACTCACGTTACTGGTTTGGAAATACAGTTGTGTTAGACTGTTGTGTAAAATTATATTGTGCTACGATATTTCTCAAAAAATCGCTAGATGCTTTTACTGCTTTTAGAACCGGGCGCTGGCGACGATACCACGTTTGTTGACACGTTTTCGCATCGCTCTGCAAAGACGTCACCCGCATCGTTGGTCTGAATGGTTAAAGGACTATCCAATCACGTACAGAGCCATGCCTCTTGTGCAGGAGAAATACAGCGCCGACTCCCCAGACTAAGTTCATAGATTGAACTTAGTCTGGTGATAGCCAGACAAGTAATGTAGTGGACCTCTGCAACTGGAAAATGAACCGCAACACCTGACTGCGACAGATCGATGGCTACTTTCGCAAGGTGGGGATGGACCGGTTGTCTGGCTGGGTGGTTGCCATCCAGGACCCAAGGTGGTTCCATTCTGTGGTGGATGCAGCTCTGTGTGGCACCTGCTCCCAGACCTGACCTGATCCTTCTCAGGAAAAGACAGACATAGATAATCACATTATCTACAAAGAGGTAATAACTTATTGCTTGCTGACATTTAAATTCAATATACTTAATATTATTATGTTTAATCATCTAACAGCTTCAATTAATCAGGATATTGTCTGAGAAAAACAATGTGTGTACTTTGTCTGAGGGGTTAAAACATCATTAACAGACACAGCAGGTGACATGTGAACTCCAAGCCCATGAATTTGTATTTGTGGCCGCATGCAGTTCTTGACAGGGAATATATGGCTTTTATGACCATCATCTATGAAGTCATTTGGCTCCAGAAGGACAAAGCAGAGAGAGGTGATTAAAAAGCAGAATGGAATGTCACACCTAATAGATACAGAGCAGGGCAGAGGAAATAGGAAAGGATGGTGGGAAGATAACGAGGCACAAAAAGAGAGAGTGGAAAGCAGGAAGAAAATAGCCTATTTATGTCTGCTGTGTTTATGTGATTGCGTGTTTGTGCACTTATATGTTATACTGCACGTGTCCACATGACGGGCATGCTGAGAAACCAGAGTCTGTGATGGAAGCTGTTCTGTTTTCCACCAATTTCAAGTGTAATTACCCACATAAAAAAACAGAGAGAGAGTTGCAAGTGGAGTGGACAGAACCCCCTTGAGTATCCTTTTCTTTGATACAGGTGCCATCCTCTTTTTTGAGCGATACCACGTCGGCGCTGTAAATGGCAGAGTACATCGTTGCACCTGTGATGTTGTTTTACAGTTGGCCTCAACGTCCTGGAACTCGCCAACTCGTGATCTTAGACTCTTACGTCTGTTGGATTCTGGGCAGATACCAATGCTTCTTGACGCTTCCAGGTTGTGGATTCCAGGACCTATAGGAGGTCCAATCACTGGCTGGCTTCATCTTTGGCTAAACTCTCTTTGACTGAGCTCCAGTTCAGAAAAAAACAAGAACTTCTGGGATCACAGCCTGTGTTTCTGCGGCACTTCACCCAAACGAAATCTTTTTTGAAAATTCCCATTATCATAAAAAAAATCACTTGTGCTAAATATGTCATATGCAAATTACTTTTGGCCACTTCAGTGGGATTATGCAGACATGTCACTGGCACCAATTTCATCACAAGAAGTACTGAGGAGCTGGATGAGTTGTTCATGGAAGAGAATCCTGTGTCTTTCAGATTTTGTGCACATGTAACAGTACTGTGATTCTGTTTTGTACTATTTATATTTTTGTTCCCAAACATGTTATTGCTTTTTTTGATTTTCACGAAGCATTTGAATTGGTCGACGGGCTGTGCTCTGGGACATCGTGAGAATTTGTGGGATACCCAAAAAGTTGCTGGACATCATAGCCAGTAGCGATGTGTGGCTCAGGGTTGTGTTTTTTTTTAACACCGGCACCCACCCGAACTGTCATGAGAGCCAATCCGCACCGCCTGACCTGCAAAAATATGGGCTGATTAATGGCCCAAACCTGACCCGTGTGAAAAAAAAAGAAAGAAGCCAGTGGGTCTATGTTGCGATGGAAGCCATACCATTGAGGTAGAATATGTTTTGTTATTTTATCCACATTTTAAAAAGGATTTGCACCGTGAACTACAGAAAAGCAGCTACGCCACAGCGAGGGCATGGAGAAAAAGTACAGAAACACCAGCAACAGAGAAAACACCAATCACGAAAGAATAAATTAAAGAACACAGGAATATACTAAATGAAAGAAGAACGCAACCAGGAACCCCCAAAACACAATAATAAAATAAACCGTACGACGCACACGGGCGCGTACGCACCTGCGCACTATAATACTTAAGCCCCATGTCTATCTAGCATTTATTTTTTCTTGTGGAAAAGCGCTGAGAGCACCCACCGAGAAACACTCCCAGTGGTTTCAGCGTTTTCAATTTTAAAAAAAAGAAAAAAAGAATGCGTGTGGGATTTGTTTCAATGACAACAATAAACAGCTAACGACGAGCTTATAATGTATGGCGATAAAAAGTACTCACCCTCAGATGAGTTTTTTCTCTCTATTGTGACAGATTTTATGTGACAAATGAGATGACTGCAGACAGAAACAGCAAAAACTAACTTTGCTCCTTCTGTGAGGGTGAAAGGTTTTGCTCTGTCTGATTGGTTGCCTGCAAAAGCGCTGCAGTGACGTCGCAGCGCCTTTCTGAAAAGTTCAGATATTTTCAACTTAAAATGCTAGGAGCGGCCACACAAAAAAAAGCAGAGCGCTCTGAAAAAAAGACGCTGGGTGCAGCGCTTTTGTCTAGGCAGCTGCATGCAGCTGCATGCATGTGCTCCGTTCTCATTTAGAGTAATTGAAGAAAGACACTGCTGCTCAGAAAACAAACAACCAAAAAAAAAATAACGGTGTATGGACACGGGGCCTTCGTGGGAACTCTGCTTTGTAACTTTTTGACCCGCTCTGCCCGCACCCGCAATATTTTCTGACCAAGCTTTTCTGCGCCTGCGTGACCCACGGGTCAACCTGAGGGTTATGCACATCACTAATAGCCAGCCTATACACAGGTACTGTGAGTACTGTGCAGGGCGGGGGCAGAAACTCTGGTGAATACTGGTGTTCATCAGGGATGTGTTCTGGCTCCTACACTGTTCAATGCTTGGTGTTGGGTAAGGTAAGGTGAGTCCTGTACTCATTACTGAGTGACTAATGTGCTAGTTAGAGGAGCACATGTGCAGGGCCACGGTATGATGAGGTAGGGTGGCCAGATCCTTTCCTTGCCGGCTTATACCTTCCCCCCATTAGTCAGGTACCCCCTTTTACTGCTGAGCGGGCAGGAGGGGGGAATCAGGTGCCAGTCCGAGCTGGGCCTCGAACAGGCTGTTGGGTAGGGATGTGTAAACAAGCGGCTTAGGTGTCTTTGATGGTGAGGAAAGGTTTACTGACCTCGACTTCACAGACGTTGCTGTGATCTTTGCAGAATCAATGGATGCCCTAATTGCACTTGAGACGCTGAGTGAGAATCTGAGCGTAATTGTCCTGGATCAAGACTAAGATCCAGGCTTTTAATGACTTCCTGCACTCAGGCATCAGAAGTGTATCTGTATGCGGTAAAAGTGTTGAACTTGTAGAGACATTCATTTATCTCGGGAGTAACATTCATGTCTCTGGCCTTTGAGATTGGGGGACACCTGGGAAGAGCTTATGGAGCCATGAGGTCACTGGACAGAGGTGTTTAGCAATACTGATATCTTTGCAGGATATTGAAGGTCCAAGTCTTTAGGGTCCTGGTGCTTCTTGTCTAACTTTATGGTTGTGAGACTTGGACACTAACCAGTGACTTAAGGCGACGACTGGATGTTTTTAGTACCAGGTCTCTTTGGAGGATCCTTGGGTGCAGTTGAAATGACTTTATGACAGCTACTTGGGAAGACTAAGATGAGGAGTATCACTTGCATGGTGAGGGAGTGTCAGCTACGACATTTTGGCCTTGTGGCGTATTTCTTTGGGCATGATTCTGCACACAGGGGCCTTATTGTTGAGGACCCCAGCAGTTGGAGAAGGCCAAGGGAACGCCCACGTTTGACGTGGCTGTGGCAGATAGATGGTTACTTTCAAGAGGTGGGTATAGACCAGTTGTCTGCCTGGGTGGTTGCCATCCAGGACACAAGGCAGTTCTGTGGTGTGGTGGATGCAGCGACGCAGCAGTACCAACACATGCTCCCAGACCTGAACTGACCTGATATTATTGCCAATTTCTTTTACATACAGTCTTCATTTGGTTCTTATTTTGTGTTTACTGCTGTTTTAGTGTATTTTTATGGTACTACTATATGTAGCCATTCATGTAAAAGACAAAATGCATATTGCTGTACATTGTTCCATTTTATGCACCACACAAGTTCATTGTCTGCAATGGTAGGAATATATTCCCCACAGTTCTGCCAAATCCAAATGGTAATATGTCACTTGCAATGTGTCCTTATCCATTGTTGCACAAGTGCAACCATCATTAAATTCCCAAATAACTATCACTGTAGCATATAATGGGTATCATAAACCAAACACTTTAATTACTCTGCTGTAGTAAAGCAACACCATGTGGCGTAATGTGCAAAACAGGAAAATAAAATATAAACCAAAACATTTCTCAAATTATGGTTAAATAAAACAAACTGGAAAGTTTAAGAGCAGCTGTGATGGGTTTTCTGTCCATGTTGCTGAGTTACAAACAACGATATGCAATTGGTTAATGTTGCCACTGCCATGCATCAAAGGATGCACAGGAGTTGAAAAAAAACGACTGGAGTTTCTGTTTCTTTTCCATTTCTGGATGACTTTCCAAGTGACATTGCACTATAGTGTCACCCAGAGTGTGAAATGCACAATGACAACCCATAATGGGGCAAACCCAATGGGGCAGCTCTACATATCGCCATCTTGGCAGTGCCTGACTCCGCCTAACTCCCGGCTGACCCATAAATGGATAAAAGGATGGAGGGTGGACCTGGGTGGAACAAATGAAGACTGAAAACGCCATTGTATCTCGAAGTTACCAAGCTCGCTAAGGCTAACATGCTTGGTAACGTGGGTTAGGCCAATTGATTAATGTGTATTTTTGTAAATAAATTTTTTCAGGCTATGCTGTGGTTCTTATAACAGGTGGTATTAAAAACTGTGACCGGCATATAGCCTCAACAACCACTGCACTGTCAGTGTAGCTGATGTTACCTCACTATCAATACCTCCTCATTAGGCCTAACGGTGCTATACAAGTTAGGTACTAAAATTTCACTCAACAGAAATACTAGAGCAAAGACTTGTTAGATGTCTGCTGGTGCAATTAACGGAACACAACAAGCTCTAATATATTAATTCATTTTCTATACCTGTTTACTCCAATTAAGGGGCACGGGGGGGGCTGGAGCTTATTCCAGCAGTCATTGGGTGAGAGGTGGGGTACACCCTGGGCAGGCCGCCAGTCCATCACAGGGCCACATATAGACAGACAAACACAGTAACACTCACGGACAGTTCAGAGTCTCCATTTCACCTAACCTGCATGTTTTTGGAAGGGGGAGGAAGTCGGAGCACCCGGAGGGAACCCACACAAACACGGGGAGAACATGCAAACTCCACACAGAAAGGACCAGGTCGGAAGCGAACCTGGGACCTTCGAGCTGTGAGGCAACAGTGCTAACCACTAAGCCGCCCGCTTTACGACATGATCCCAGATATTTGTAATAAAATGCTCAGAAAGTATAAACACGGCTGACTCCACAACCAGTGGCCACCCAGTGGCAGCGGCTGCTGGCAGCAGTGTTCCCAGATACAGCTGATGGTTTCCAGCCCAAAACCTGTTCAAAAACCACCAAAAAGCACACAAAACCCCCAACCAAAAAGAAAGACGTTCTTCCATTTATAAATTGGAAGCAGTTTATGCACTCTTGGGTTTTGTTTCAAATTAGTGTTAAAATGTATTTAAAAAAACTGCCAAACTGATCCCAAACCAGCCCTAATTTTGTTACCCCACTTAATTCTATTTTTAACCCGCAAAATAAAATTCAAAACCGCACAGTTGGGCTTTAAACCGCCCAATCTGGCGACACTGTCTAGCAGCGGCTGCTCGGACCTGGCACACTAGCTGTCATTAAAAGTGTCCATGCGCAATTATTCACAGCTTTCGTTCAGCTGACATGAACGGGGAAACTAGCTATAGAGGCCAAAACTGTTTTTTGTACCAGGCTGTAAACGTGAACATTTTTTCATGGAGTTCTATGGGATTTATGCACTTTTGGAGCCAACCTCAAGTGGCCATTCAAGGAACTGCAGGTTTTGGCACTGTCATGTTGGCTTCATTTTTAGCACTGGAGGCTGCTGCTTGGTATCACTACTACCAGATGGAAACCATACCTCTCCGCTCTTGGTAAGTTGGATATAAGTAAGTGTTTTCCATCTGACCATGGCGGTATGAAGCAATGAACTGTCATTATATGCAATCAATTTGTGGTCACAAAGGTGGTCAGAATGATTTTCTAGGCCCTTTTCCATCAACAGCTATGCATAAATATAGGCTCTTTTATTATGTATTTACTAAATGGCTGAACAGCCGTACAATATGATCGCACTAAACCGCTGTTGACTGGTTGAGAATACAAACCATGACCGTACAAATACTGAAATCTGACAAGGGCCACTTGTTTGTGCCATTTCTGCTTTTCGGTGCAGGCTTGTTTGCGACACGGTTACCGAGTCGTCGTTTCTCTCAGTCTGTGTGTTTCACCAAAGGCTGTGCAGATGGATCGCTCCCTGTCAAGCTGTTAAATTGTTAGGCGTACAATATTCAGGTATGTGGCATTTGGGCGCGGGCTACCAGAACGAGGCCTAAATGCAAAGAGACATGTTTTATAGCGTGACCTTCTCAGCAGAACAACCCTCTTCAATACTCTTTTCTGCTGCTGTCTCTCTCCCTGTAGTCCCACTCCACCCTTCTTTATAAGCATCCTGACTGAGCTCTGTGCTCACATTTGTTCGTATGACATGCATGTGAACACCCTCGCCGTACGGGTCCAGCGTGCAGAGAGTGAGACAAAAACTAAGCAAGACATATTTATATGGGGCACTGTTTGTTTGTTAATACACGTTCAAAATAGCAGTTCGCTGTTTCCATTGAGACATTATGACAGCAGAAAATGCAGGTTACATGTTTTTATCTCACGTTTTCATAACATTTAGGTTGAAAATTAAAATTTTTCATGCTAAAACTTTAATCTAACAAAAGATATTGTTCGCTTGGGTTTAAATATTGTTGTATACACATCTAAATGTTTTAGCTAAATATTCAGTTATTTAGCTAAATATTGAAATAGACACTAAATGTTCAGCAAAATATTTCATAAAACATGTATGCAAACAATTATTCCAGTATTTAGATACACTTTAATTAAATATTTATTAAACTATTTAGTTAAATCTAATTGTTGATAGTTTCTAAATCTTCAGCTAAATATTTAGCTGAATATTTAGCTACATTTTAAACTGACTAGTGTTTACTGAAATATTTATTTTGCAATAAAATATTTAAGGAAATATTTCAATGTTTAGTTAAATATTTCCCTAAATATTTAGTTATTATGCAATTTTGCAGTGCCAGTAAAAGGACATGTCAAAATAAGAGCATCTAAAAGAAATATATATATATAAAATGAACTGACAGCTGATGGCAGTAAAGTACAAACACGCACAAACAATTTAGGTATGGAAACTCCTTCATACGCTCGAAAAGATTGTTTAACCAATTAAAAAAGTGCTTCAATTGGTAACACTCCAGTTAATTAGGTTGATCCAAATTAACTTAACATAAATATATTTGCTAACTTGTTAACTCCATTTACAAAAACTTATTTCATTTGCGCGTTACCAACTGAACCAGTTTCTTTTGGTTTTCTTATTTTTCAGTGGAGTCTTCATGCCACACTTCCACTGGGCTGAAACTGTACTGTCGCCAGACGTTTATGTTCATGATGATGACTATATGGTCATGATAACATGTATGTGTGACATATTTCTTGGAAGGCTAAAACAAGCCATTTCAGTGCTAAAATTCAGTCCTAAAATCAGGGTAATTTGTGCATGCACAGCCACAACTGTAAATAAATTGAACTGTAAATTGTCTATAAAAGCTGATGATGATATTACTTACTTAAATGATTTGCTTCCTCCTCCCACCTTTGCTGTCACAGACATCGGCATCACATCAGTGGAAACAGACATATTCTCCTGCTTTCCTTTGTCGTGTGGATAAAATACAATATAAATTCTCATTCTGCTGCTAATGTCCTCCATTTGACTATTGGCAGCTGGAGGTGTGTCCAGCATCAATGGTGGGTCCAAGGTCAGATGAAGAACACCTGTCTGCATAAGCTATTAGCTGAACAGCTGTGTTTGACTGCTTTTCCTTTGTGTGAAATTCCAAAACAAAATGTAAATTTTAACACCTCTACTCAATTGGTCGGGTCAAGTCTGGGAACGCATGCTGTTGCTGCACATTGCAACATCCACTATATTATGGAACCCCATTGGGTTCGACCGGGTTCCCCAAGGTTTCCTGTAGGGGGTGCTGCGGGAGTATGGGGTACTGGGTCCACTGCAACACGCGATCCGGTCTCTACACAACCAAAGTAGGAGCTGTGTCTGCATTCTCCGCATTTCATCAGACTTGATTCTGGTGGGTGTTGGACTCCACCAGGGCTGGTTCTTGTCACCAATACTGTTCATGATTTTCACGGACAGGATGTAGTTCTGTTGGCTTCATCAGACCTCCAGTACACACTGGGTAGGTTTGAGGCCAAGTGTGAAGCAAGTGGGATGAGGATCAGTACCTCCAAATCTGAGACCATGATCATCTGTTGTAAAAGGGTGGATTGACCCCTCTCAGTCAGGGGCGCGTTATTGCCCCAAGTGGAGGAGTTCAAGTATCTCGGGGTCTTGTTCACAGGTGCGGGTAAGACGGAGCGTGAGATCGATAGATAGATCGGTGCTGTGTCTGAGGTCCTGCAGACGCTGTACTGGACCATCATGGTGAAGAAAGAGCTAAGCCAGAAGGTGAGGCTCTCGATTTACCAGTCAACTAACGCTCCTATCCTCACCTATGGTCATGAGCTTTAGGTAATGACCAAAAGAACAAGGTCAAGGATACAAACGGCAGAAATGATGTTCCTCTGTAAGCTATGTGGGCTTACACTCAGGGACAGGGTGAGGAGCTCGAATATCCGGGAGGGACTCAGAGTAGACCCACTGCTCCTGTGCATCGAAAGGAGCCGGCTGGTGAGGGTGGCCCCGGGTCATCTCCCTAGGGAGGTCTGCCAGGCACGTCCAACTGGGAGGAGGAACTGGGGAAGACCCAAGTCATACTGGAGGGATTATATCGCCAAGCTGGCTTGGGAACACCTCGGGATCCCCCAGGAAGAGTTAGAGGTCTTGGCCGAAGATAGCGAAGTGTGGGCTGAAGTGCTTAATGTGCTGCCACCATGACCCGGACCCAGATAAGTGGCAGAAAATGAATGAATTAATGTACAACACAATTCATTGCCTCACGGAAATCTCACCTTTGGCCCCAATGACCTTGACCTTCACTCAAATGATTGACCTTGGCTGATCTTGCCAGGGCAATCTGAAACCCACCTACATATGTTTGATCCCAATCTGGTTTAAAATTAAATTCGTTGACCTTTAACATAATGTTTGCTAAAATGAACCCTGTAAACGTAATTCTGGGGTGAACCTTAATCCACATATCAAGTTTGGTAGAGGTTTCGGCCAAAGAACCTGGGAGGAGTAGGCACATAAACAAACATACAGACATGACCTTGATCTTAACTCAAAAGCCAGACCTTTGTATCATTTGATCTTGCCTTGGCAATTCAGGGACTCACCAACATGCGTGCCAAATTTGATGTTAATTGGAGTGAAAAATCTATATTTTGACCTTTGACTCCAATAAACTTGACTTTTGCCAAAACAAACCCTTTAAGTGCAATTCCAGGATTGGCCATCCACATGCCAAGGTTGGTGGAAATCGGACAAATGATCTGGGAGTGGAACAAACAGACCAACGTTGCTCAAATGATAGTATGAGGTACATCTTGAGAATGAAGTTATTCTGCAGCCGGGGACATGCAGGTGGTCCTCCAGCCTACAGATAACCCCTTTTTGGGGGGTTGGTGGTGAGATTGGCACTTCAGCTGCCCCAAAACACTTTGACAGTGGAGAAAAGATCACTTGTTTCCGCGCTCTGTGGGAGGAACTGCTGCTGCTGGCTTCCATCGGACTGTGGCATGTGTTAGGAAGGGGATGGGGGGGAAAGCCATGTGGAGCCTCATGTCTGGAAAAGACAAAACCATAGGAAAGCACCCTCAAAAGACAGTGTTGACTGGTGGCATCCAGGTCCACACCTGAGGCGGCTCCTTTGTCTCAGCAAGAATAACCATCACAATCTGTGTGTCTGTGTATTTGGGAGACAGACCCACAGCACAGGCATATGAAAATGTTTAGATGTTAATACAGAGTAGTGTATTAAATTGGATTTTTCCAATATCGGGTGACATCTAATAGCACTGCATCAATAAAACACACGTGAATCCCAAAAGAAGGGCCTGATGCGACTCCAGTGTTAATAGAATTTCAGTTATAGCTTCCATCAGCTTCCACCTCTTGCTCTCTCTCCCACATACATTCAAACTCACAGATGTGCCGGTGTCAGCAGAACGCGTTCTACAATCAATTTGGACTCGAGGGTGGAGTGAATTGGATGTTCCTCACAGCAAAGTAAATCTCAAAGTGACTGTTATTCACATAGTGCCAGCACGGCAATCAGTTTCACCACGCTGCCCGCCGGAGAGCCCGTCAACGCCACAGTGTGAGCTCATCCGCACACGAGACAGTTTCAACACGTTCCATCTCTCTGTGGCGTACTTTGTTGTCCGTCTTACCATGATTATTGTCCCAATACTTTTTAACTGACACGGTTTTTGTAATTTTGCTTCTGTACACCACCAAGATGGAGATAAAATGACAGAATTAAAATGTGATAGAAGTGGAGACTTTCAGCTTTAATTCTGAGGGTTTGCCAAAACTACTGAATCAACCATTTAGGAATTACAGACATTTTCATAAATGGTGAATTCATTTTCAGAAGCCATAAGTAATTGGACAAACTAAATATAAGTATTATTGTTGATACAAATCATCACTTTTACAGCTGGTTGGTTTTGGCAAGTTAGGAGATGAATACATGAAGATTTACACATGATTGAATATGTCTTGGACTTCATTTACATCAATGATTGAGAAATACAAACAGTGTGGTAACATATGGTAAATCTGTCTGGAGTGGACAGTTCTCAAAAACTGAGTGTTCATGCAAGAAAGTGGCTGGTGAGGGAAGCCACCAAGATACTCATGACAACTCTGAAGGATCTATAGGCTTGATTATGATTGCAAAAACTGTGCACATTGGAACTTTTGTCTGTTCCTTCACACCTTCAGAGTGGAGTGGAACAGAAAAGGATTTTCATGCAAGAAAACAGATAAAATCTGTTCTCCCCTGTTCGCCTGAGTCTCCCCTGTATCACTACACCATGAAGCTGTGTAACAGGTGATCCAGAAAATCCCAAATCCAAAACCAGATCTGAATGGGACTCGCTGTGGGGAACTTGAGAAACCAGGGACAGATGACAGGAAAGTAAATGAATAAATAAATAAATAAAGCATAAAGTGAGCTGAAAACCGGTGTTATTTTTTGAGCTGCAATTTAAAATATTCATTTCTTTTGGTACAGATCCACATTAGGATTTGGCACAAGTTTTACACCGGATGCCCTTCCTAACATCAGTCCAATTCTACATGGAGAAACACATGTACAGCCCCTGGTGTTCCTAAGCGGTCTCCCAGCCAAGTACTAAGCAGGACCTACTCTCCTTAACTTCTGATGGGATCAGATGAGACTTGATGGGATCAGGTGTGCACAGAGTGGAATGACTGGACAATTTAAAATGTTCATACCTTAACTTAAAATATTAAGGTAATAAACCTAATTTACTTTTATGAGTTTACCCAATAATTTTGGAAATGTGGAATTATTCTTAGTTTAATTCGAACTTTCAAAGTTGTCAAAAGAGGAAAAATTAACAGTTGGTAAAACTGTCCTAAAAGAAAGGAATTTGAGTTCGGCTAAAAACTCAAAAATCTATTGCAGTAAGTTGATTTGAAATTTTGAGTTTTGCCAACTTTTTAGTTTTTTAAGATTACTGGATTACTTTAGAAGTTGAGTCGCAGTGTCTGGGTTTGTGATTGTCCTGGATCAAGGCGAACATCCAGGCTTTCAATGACTTCCTGGATTCAACCATCAGACGTGTATCTGTATGCGGTAGAAGTGTCAAACAGAGACATTCACTTATCTCGGCAGTGACATTCATGTCTCTGGGTGCTTTGCCTTTGAGATCGAGAGACGGAGGTGTTTGGCGATACTGATATCTTTGCAGGAAAACTAAGGTCCCAGTCTGTAGGATCCTGGTTTTTCCTGTCTTACTGTATGGTTGTGAGATTTGGACACTAAGCAGTGACCTAAAGTGACGACTGGATGTCTTGGGTACTAGGTCTCTTTGCAGGATCCTTAGGTATCATTGGAAAAGGATTGTATCAAATGAGCCGTTACTTAGGGAGACTCAGATGAGGAGCATCACTTGCATTGTGAGGGATCATCAGCTGCAGCATTTCGGTCATGTGGCGCATTTCTCTGGGCATGATGCAGCACAAGGGTTCCTCAGTGTTGAGGACCCCAGCGGCTGGACAAGGACAAGGGGACGCCCACGTTTCACCTGGCTGTGGCAGATAGATGGTTCCTTTCGAGAGGGGTCGATGGACTGGTTCTCTGACTAGGTGGTTGCCATCCAAGACCCAAGGCGGTTCTCTAGACCTGACCTGACAGTTTGTGACTGGAAGGATCCACATAGCTGAAATATTCCTTTTCAGTTATATCATAATTTGTTCAGTGACAACAGTGCAGAATAAATGAAGGATGAAGCTCTGACAGGTAGTTATTTATTTTGATAGAATACCTTTGTATCAAGTCATGGATGGAGTTTTTGGGACAAATTCATTTATAGTGACGAATGTTATTTAAACGCAAAATGGATACATGAAAAAGAGAAGAAACTGAGAAAACCATGAGAAAACTGTAAATACATGCATAATAAAAATAAAAGTAATAAAGTAATTAACTGTTATTGAGCGCTGCCCCTCAGAGCAGTATCCTGCCTTTCAAATAGAGTTTTACAGCATCTATCAAGTTTGTTGTAGATTGATCAAAGTCATTTGTATTCCTGTGACGTTGTGCGGTTTTTACTGGAAATCTCATAAACGTGATTCCCTGAATTCTAGGCTGCTTTACCAGTGGGGACATCAGGTTTTTAATCTGTCTTAAAAGCCCATTAAAACAGTTGGCACGATAAAGACCTGTGGAGGGCATTGCTGCCTTCCCTCCTTGAAGAACTTTGTAATTACTTGTCTCGTGCTTTCCACAGATTAATGAGATCGCAATTTTCTGGGGATCATTGGTGAGTTCCATCTCATCCATAGCGATGAGGGAAAAAAAGAGTTTGTGGGGTGAAAAATTGTCGCTGGAAGACCTTCAGACGATGAAACAATTGTATATTTTCTATGTTGCCTGAGACCAGTGGATACATTACGACTCACGAGGGACCTGACAGTGATTGGCCAAGGGTCTGGTTTTTGTGCCTGCTTGATCGTTATTCTTATATTCTCACAGCAAGGGACTCGTGAGAGGTCTGAGCATGATTCCTCATGTGAATCATCACTGCCATGTTTTTAGACGCACCTGAGGGCTATATACACGGACACACGTTTGGGATGCTCAAATTGGACCCAAATGCCAGACTACCACTGACCCACCTTGGACTAACAAGGACGTGTTTGCTGTGACAGAACCTTGAAACCTTTTCAAAAATGTTATAAATCACATAAATCCTGCATGGACAGCACGGTGGCTTAGTGGTTAGCACTGTTGCCTCACAGCGAGAAGGTCCCAGGTTCACGACCTGGTCCTTTCTGTGTGGAGTTTGCATGTTCTCCCCGTGTTTGCGTGGGTTCCCTCCGGGTACTCTGGCTTCCTCCCACTTCCAAAGACATGCAGGTTAGGTGAACTGGTGACTTTAAATTGACCGTAGGTGTGAGTGAGAGTGTGACTGTGTTTGTCTGTCTATATGTGGCCCTGCGATAGACTGGCGGCCTGTCCAGGGTGTACCCTGCCTCTTGCCCAATGACCACTGGGATAGGCTCCAAGAGCCTAAATTGGAATAAGCAGGTCTAGAAAATGAATGAATGAATGAATTTTTTTGAAATGAAGTTGGGTCCAAAGAGAGATG
>OMMV01069543.1:0-13505 GCA_900302635.1 Chatrabus melanurus
AAAGGACTGGGAGAAAGCAATTATATTTGAGTGACCAGATGATGGCGGCAATATTAGACCTGTTTAATCAAAGTCATAATGCGTGCAGAAGAAGCCAAACAAGTCGGCGTGAGCTTATTAATGTGCACGCGTTATTGCAGAGGTGCTGTGCTGTTGGTGATTGCATCACTCATTTTGGAGCAACAAGGGGGAAATGATCGGGTAATTGTTTCAGCCGTTACCCACCTTTCCACTTTTAGAATTAGCAGCTTGAATCATTTCAAAAAGAAGCTTCTCTCTCTTTAAGGTAATGTGAAAAGATATAAATGTTAGGTTTTTTTTTGGTCTTTTTTTTTTTTTAAACAATTCCCCCAGACAGGAGTTGCCACAATTGAATTGAATTTTAATATCTTTAGTGACTTTTCACGTGCAGAATAATAAAGCGTCGTCAGCAGGGTGTTGACAGACTGTTTAATCGAGTGTTTTGGCTTTAAATTTGTCATCGTGTCCCTCCAGGTGGTCTTACCTGCGATTTTTGTGTGCCTGGCTCTGATTTTCTCACTGATTGTCCCGCCGTTCTCTGAATATCCGAGTCTGGAACTCCATCCCTGGTTGTACGGATTACCGCAGACCACCTTCTACAGGTAAGCACGGGATCATTTAGCATCAGGTGTGTGGAACATTATTGTTTAAATGTGGCAATGTGCAAGTTTACATTGTAATATTAACTGTTATCTGCCATATTTCTCTGTAAATATAATGTCTTATTTGTCATGTTGATGTAATGGTTTGCTTATTTAGTTGTGACAGTGATACGTTTTCATGTGCTTATTGGATTTCCAGATGTGGAGCGTAATGCTGTTAATTGGGACTTAATAAGGCTTCTTTGACAACTGACAGGCTGCATTAAAGAAAACTGTAATCACTGTTAGTGTTAGCATATGCTATCAACTGCTTTAAGCATATGCAGTCACGCTAACTAACCGTAGTTACTGCGGATGGTTAGTAATGGTTAATCATTGGACTGGTTTTAAACGAAAATGGATCAACTGTTCCATCATCAAGACAAATCTAGACTTTAGCAGCTCTCAAGAGAAACTGTACGATGTCTTTTATTGAACAGACTGACCTCGTCTGTTGTACAATAGAGACTTTCTCGCCCCTGCGCACAGCACACTGTCTCGCCTTTTAAATCTGAAGAAGTCATTTCGTTTGTGGCAAAGCATCTTGAAGATGAATAAGAAGTCCAGTTCCTGTAAATGTCTTAACTGGATGGCCGCCAACCGTAACCATTATATGAACCATTATAATTGTTTTATTTGTGCAACATGATCAGAGCATTTTTGTCACAACATAATTGCGCACATTACAATATAAATTGGAATATGTGCCATCAGTTAGTGTTCAAACCATCACTGCATCATGTCATCGCTGTTTTTGTGACACAGAGCCGTCATTGCTTCTCCACCCTGCAGGCTTTCATTCTCCTTGGCAGCACTTTGTACAAGTTCACTTTGAAGATGTCGAGACACATTTCACTGCAGCCTCATGTGGAGCTGATTTATTAATGGCAGCATCTTAACTCCTGGTTACAGTGAGAGCCCGGCCCTGTTCAAGGGTTTCTACATCTGATGATCCGGTGGCATGGAAATCAGACATTCCTGACATTCTGCAGAGACAAAAACATTCTTTTGATTTATTTTCATTAAAAAGGACGGTGCTGAACCTTTAAAGTCCAGGTTTTCTCTCAGTCTCTGTCCACGGTGCTGAACCCTAAAGTCCAGGTTTCCTCAGTCTCTGTCCATGGTGCTGAACCTTTAAAGTCCAGGTTTCTCTCAGTCTCTGTCCATGGTGCTGAACCCTAAAGTCCAGGTTTTCTCTCAGTCTCTGTCCATGGTGCTGAACCCTAAAGTCCAAGTTTCTCTCACAGTCTCTGTCCATGGTGCTGAACCCTAAAGTCCAAGTTTCTCTCACAGTCTCTGTCCATGGTGCTGAACCCTAAAGTCCAAGTTTCTCTCACAGTCTCTGTCCATGGTGCTGAACCTTTAAAGTCGAGTTTCTCTCACACTCTCTGTCCATGGTGCTGAACATTTAAAGTCCACTTTCTCTCACTGTCTCTGTCCATGGTGCTGAAACATTTAAACTCCTTTTATCAGCTCCATTGTCTTCGGTTTTACTTTTTGTGGCTATGACACACAAGATGTTGCGTGATTTCCGTGCTGTCATTTGTGATTTCCACCAAAATTCCAAAATGCAACACAAGTTCTATAAAAAAACAAAAATAATTCTGCATTGTCAGAGATCTTTTAGAAAATCTAGTATGAAGTAGTAGTACCGCAGTACATTGTTAATCATGACATGTACTACTAGGTTCTGTCGTAGTTGTGCTGAGTGTCTGGGCGCCACTGTGTGGAAATGCTTTGTACCTATAACGACCATTTGGGACACGAGTCTCTGCAACCGCACCCTTCTCACGGCTGTGTCGACGGTACTCGAACCAACTGCAGTTTCTTTCTGTATCCACACTTGTAGATTGCATTGCCCACTGATTTGCTGCTCTCTACACAATAATAAGCCACAATAAGAATCTCTCACTGCATCGCAAGCAGTCAGACAGTTGTGAATCAGCTTTATTTTGGCACGGTTTAAGTGTAATCTTCCCTTCTAACAAATGCAAATCAATGCATTTTGACAATTATAACAAAGTAGTGTACATGCGTACAAGTTTGTGTTGTTAATTTGAATGTCAAACCATTTAAAACAATGTACAATCCAAGACCATATTCATTTTAAATTGAATTCTACTTGTTCTTTTATGACTTATGATCAGAATAACAATGCATGGGATGTAAATCTTTCATCTAGGTCTAATATTCTAAGCAATATATGTCACTATTCCGCTTTTATTTTGATCAAAACATTACATATTGGCCTGTTTCTGAGCATCACTTTGTCTGCTGAGAGACTTTAACACTTCCTGTGTGAAGGTTTTGGATCATTTTATCTGAGAAGTTCGTTCAAATGTCCTACACACCAATTAAATGTCCGTAATTAATCTCAGCTCAGCCTGGTTGAAGGTAATGTTTGGTTGATTTTGGAAGTTCAGCAGGCTTTTCAACTCCATCCTTTATAACATGGATTAGACTCTTTCTTTGCAAATCAGTTTATTTTAGAAATTTCATTGGAATATCAGAGTATTATATATGGTGTTTTTTTTTTTCAGTTATGCAATAGATCATGACATTTTTCAAAAGGATTATCACCACATTATGCAGCCTTCATTTCACCTTTTTTTAAAATATGAGTTCTTAATTCCACTATGTTCAGTTTTCATTGGACGATTCAGTCATTAGTTCCACTCTTTCTGTGTTTTTGCTCAAGCCCTCACTGTGCAACCGTCCAATAGTTTTATTATCTTAAGTGAAGCGCTAACCCAACCATTGTTAATTGCAAAACAGATGGCTGCACATACTCTCTTTTTACAGTCCAACCACTTCAGCTGCACTCAGTGGTGGCCAGCGAAGTGACAGTTTGACCTTCATGGAGACGCCTCCAAATGAGACAGTGAACACTGTATTAATCCAAATGGTTGGCCAGACTGTGACCACTGCTGGCACAGGGCCATTCTCATGGTCTTTAGGAAACACTGTGTTTTAACTCCCAAAGAACCCCGAAGACAAAAAGGGCAGAGTGTGTGTGCGGTTAGTGACGAGAATGAAATTACAGCTGAGGAGGCTTGGATATCTTTGGGACATTTAGATGATGGTAAAACGCCTTGGAGAGGGTAAGCTGCATACACCATCTTTACCAGGCGCGACCCTGCGCTGTATGTGGTCTCAGAAAATGAAACAGTAGGAACTACAGGGGAATAAGTGCACACAATCAGACGTGCACACAATCATAATGGTGTTTTGACTCTGCGGCCAAAGAAAAGGGTTGATAAGCTCAGTGGTTTTTCTCTTTCTCACGTTATCTCAGCAGCATGCAGCACTGCTGTTGAGTGTTATGTTGAAGTGCAACACTTCCAATCCCCCGAATATCATTGGCAGTCACTGGTCAGGACCAAACCTCTGAGCAGGACATCCGCTGTGACAGGACGGCTAAATGTAGAGTAAAATAAAAGGTGCCTCTGTGTGGGATTAGACTAATTTAAGATTTCACTTAATCTGACATGCTAGTACCTTCTCTCTTTCTTCAAATACTCATCAATAATGACAATTCCTTGAGTGGGATGATGGCCCTGCATTAAATAGCTGTATTCCATTTTTATTTTCCTGGCACTGTGTGCAGGACATTGTGCCTTGGGTGAGTGGACAGATTCCTGTGAACACGATTACTCAATAGCTGTACATGAATTATATTTCATACTTACATCAGAGGCACCGCCTTGGGAGTCGATGAAATGATTACAATTTTGAGTTGTTTGGTTTGCATATTGATGAGGGTGAAGTCATTATTTTCTTGTGAACATGTTGAATCTTTTTTTTTACAGCAATGATGGTCCAGATAATGCTAATGTGTCTCGGGTGGTGGAATCCTTGGTGGACAACCCTGGCTTTGGGACTCGCTGTATGAATGGCGATCCAATACCGTGAGTATTTCCAAAATATGTGAATCAATTCCAGATTTTGAGCAACACGGTGGCTTAGCGGTTAGCACTGTTGGCCCACAGCGAGAAGGTCCCAGGTTCGCTTCCGACCTGGTCCTTTCTGTGTGGAGTTTGTGTGGGTTCCGTCCGGGTGCTCTGGCTTCCTCCCACTTCCAAAGACATGCAGGTTAGGTGAATTGGTGACTCTAAATTGACTGTAGGTGTGAATGTGTTTGTCTGTTTATATGTGACCCTGCGATGGACTGGCGGTCTGTCCAGGGTGACTGCTGGGATCGGCTCCAGCACCCCATGACCCTTAATTTGGAATAAGTGGGTGTAGATTATGAAAGAAAGGATGAATACCAGTGATATAAAGGCTCAAATTTTAGCTGATGCATGAGTGTCCACTGAAATTCTTTTGACTACTTTGTATATGTGTCATCAGCAGCATCTCCTCTTAATCTCTTTTCTATCAGTTTCTCCTTTCCTTCTGTATCACTGGTTAGAATAAGATATTGTGTATGCGCAGATGTGGGCAGGAAAAAAATTGACCGTAACCAATGGAATCCGTCTCTCTCCCGCTCATTGTATTCCCTCAGGAAGTTCCCATGTGCCTTTGGGGCATCCAATTGGTTCACTCCATCTGTGGATCAGTCAGTCAGCGACATCTTCCTCAACGGCAACTGGAGCATGTCTAATCCCTCTCCCTCCTGCCAGTGCAGCACTCCTACACGGACTGTCATGCTACCTGACTGTCCTCCAGGTGCTGGAGGACTCCCTCCCCCTCAGGTGAGTCTCGTTCACCGGAGGGTTTTTTTTTTTGGATGAAGAACAAAGGAAGTTGGAGCAGCCACTGTGCTGAATCAAATTGTAGTATATTTTATTTTGCATGATGCCACACAGGTTTTCTGCATAAGCGGCCGGCCTCTTATTTGAAAGAGAGAAATGTAGATTTCATACATTTAGAGTTTTTGATCACGCCCCCCCTGCCTTTGCATGTTTCTGCTTCCCAAAAGAACTACTGATGAAACATTGCTAATACTCGGTAATAGTACCCGTGGCATTTGACCCCAGTGACCTTGATCTTCACCCAAATGACTGACCTCTGCCTGACCTTGCCTGCCCTAATCGTGTGCTACATTTGGTCCATATGTGGTTGACAATCAAATTCCTTGACCTTTGCCAAAATTAATTGTTTAAGGGTAATTTTGGGGTCAGTCTTCATTGACATACCAAGTTTGGTTGAAATCAAAAAAAGGACCTGGGAGGCGTCGGCTAATGAACAGACGGGTAGATATGACTTTGGCCCCAATGATTGACCTTTGGCAAACTTGATGTTGCCTGGGCAGTTCTGGAACTCACGTCCACATGTGTGTCACGTTTGGTCGACACTGGAGTGAAAAATAGTAATTTTGACCTTTGACCCAATGTCCTTGACCTTTGCCAAAACAAACCCTTTAAGGGCAATTCTGCACATCAGGTTTGGTGGAAATCGGCCAAATAATCTGGGAGGACCGGGGGGAGCAAACAGGCAGGTAAACCAAAAATTTGGCTTTTGACCCCAATTACTTTGACCTTTGCCAAAACAGTCCCCTTAAGTTTAATTCTGGGGTTGACCTACATGCCTATAGCACGTTTGGTGCAAATTGTCCCAAAGTAGCAAAAGTAGAATCAGCCCCCCCCCCCCCCATGACCCTTAACTGGAATAAGTGGGTTTTGACAATGCATGAATGAATAACACAAAAATCACAAAGCATTACAGTTTTTTCTCTCATGCAAAAAATTTGCTTGGTTCTACATATTAAATGTCATCTTGTTGGTCCTGATAGGTCAGCAAAATCAGATCAGATTGAAGCATATGGGCTACCATTTATTGATGAGGATGTCACTTCAGCACCACAACAGTCGTCACCCTCATGTGGCTTGTATGTGAATGCAGTTGGAAATGAAGCTGTGTTTATGCTGCTTGGTCTGCTGTCAATCAAAGGCACGCAAAAGTTAGAATCTATAATTTTGCATAAGGCTGAAGGTCCGTTGAGTTTGGACTTCTTCCTGGACACCTACATAAGAAAAATGATTGGATTCGTAAAAATGACAATAAATAAAGTCCATGACACAACAGTGCCGTAAAAATGCTTATCACGGAAGCTTTTGTTGTGCAGCCTGAAAGTCACCGTCAGCATCATTTTGATTTGAAAACCTAAAGGTTCTTACTAACAAGAGATTTGCATTGCATTGCAAAATGTAAATCAGCCATTTGTACATCGCCGTCTTTGTCAACGAGCCTGCACGCACGAGAGTCGGTCCAAAATCAATTTTTCCGAAAATGCACTGAATTGGACATTTACAGTGGCCTGTGCCAAAAAAAAAGTCTTCTTTCACTCTTTTTGATGTGTAACCTCTCACCTTTTAGCCTTCCAAAAAGAAATTTGTTGTGTACAGCACCAGGAGATAGCCACGTCCTTTTTCTGCTTACTTTCCCAGTCCTGGGAGATGTGCACGTCTCATCCTTCAGCAGTTAATCGTGAGGTTGTACGTGGTAAAATGCAGGTATGGTGTAAGTTTTGTGGTCTCACCTGAAGACGTTCAGTGAGACGAGGAGCGGCGGGGTGGTAGAGACCCAGAAAAGCAGTGACTCATTAAAACCGGTGCTCCTTCAGGATTTATTCACAATATTTGAACCAAAAATGGCCAGAAAGAAGCTCTGATTTCAGTCTGCAGGCGTGTTCCTATTGAATGTTTATTTGTTTGTTTATTTTTGCATCCAGCAACCGTCCTCGCCTACCAGCCGCCACCCGCTGACTGAAACAGAGAGAAAGTCGTTCCGCATTTTGAGCGACATGCTTTTCACTGCTGTCTTCCGAGAGTAATGAGAAATCCAAGTTTGACAGAGAAACTTCCAGTGCGTCATTGTTTGATTAGCTCACAGTTTGTAGAATGTGCCCCTTTTGGAACATTGGAATTTTAATGGCTTCTTCCAAACCCAACATGGATCTTGTGCCGTCTTCTTTCTAATTTGCAGGTTGGGAATTTAATTATTTAGCTTGAGATGAAAGCAGGGGATGTTCTGATATCTGGGTGTGCAGCGCACGGCTTTATATGGCAGATATTGTTACTGTGACTCCGGACGGGCCGTGCAAAGAAAATGTTAACCTTTGTTAGCATATGAGGTCACGCCACCAAATTATGCAAACTGATTGCATCATCTGTGGTTAGTGTGCACTGTAAAAAAAAAAAAAGTTATATTTTTTTACGGAAAAATGAGAAATAATTCTGTAAAAAATACAGTAAAAACATCTAAATATCTTTACAGAACAACCTGCAAATTTTATGGTATAATGTTATAATTTACAAAACATTTACATTTTAAAGCAGTAAATATAACGGGTTTTATCTTGCCGAATTAACATTATCATGCTGTTTTTATACCAATTATTTCTGTATAATTTAAATAGTTGTTACTTATTGTACATTGAATTCCATTCAATGAGATTTTCTTGTGTTGCTCTCATTTTGCTCAGCGCCACCACAGCAGGTTTGGCACGGGATCCACATGCTAACAATTAGCAGTGGATGCTACCCTTTCCCTAATGGTTCACACCAACTGCGGTTAACATGGCCACATTAATTACCGCTAATCACCTGTAACGTTTTCTTTCATGTGCTCACTCATGACTCAAATGTGCCTTGTCGACAAAATGTTGTCCGGAATAAATAGCGGAACTCTACTTCCACAAATGCAGTGTTTTGTGGCAGATTTTCATCGCTGAATATCTGATACTTTAGACTTGGTTAAACAATATTTAATTTACATTGTAGCTAATTATGAAGAAGGCTGCAGCAACATCTGATTTTTGGTGCTTGTTTTTTTTCTTTTTTCTTTTTAAGTTCAAGTTGTCACATTGTTCTACCCAGTCTTGGTGAAGCATCTCTTCATGCTGCTGTTTTCTGTTATTTGTTTACCTCGTGGGGAGTCGCATGGAATCCAGAGTCTGTTTGTTACATTTTTAGCAGGTTTACTGATGAAGTAGGCAGGATATTTTTTAGCAAAATTTCAAAATTGTATATCAATATCCATGGAAGTAAAAATTCATGTGTATAGTCCCTGAGGCCCACTGAGCCTGTCGTTATTCAAATGCACCATGTTTATGTAATAATGTTTAGTCTGTCATAAATCATGCTATGCGCCAAATCTTAAAAAAAAAAACTTTCAGGGAATTTTCAAAGTGAGTGTGAAGTTGCAAATCTCCTTTCAGCCACAGTTTATAAGAGGAGCGAGATATCGCGATCTATCGAAGGAAACCACGTCCTGACATCTGAAGTGATTTTGTGCCATAATTATAGAATGTCTCCTTCAACATTACAAACGTTGGAGATCTTATTTTGGAAGGACAATTGAGAGAAAACTAGAAGAGCACTCTGAAAGTGCATTGTTTCTGTTGATATTTTCCTTTCACTGATTTCTTCTTCTATCTTCTTCTTCTGCTATCTGGATCGGGGCCAAAGTACACTATTAGATAGACAATTATAGGATCCTGGATGCTCACCTTTGATCCTGATTGTGACCTTGATTCAGAATGCTGACCTGTGATCCATATCGGTCACTTTTGAGTCTAATACTGAGCTTTGATCCTGATTGCTGTCTTTTGATCTGATCACTCATGTTTGATAATGTAGCTGATCGGATTACAGGATCAAAAGAATCCAGATCAAAAGCATGATCAGGATCAAAGAAGTCAAGATCAATGTTCAAAGGGAGGGTTGGGATGAAAGAAGTCAAGATCAAAGCTCAAAGGCATGATCAGTATCAAAGGAGCCAGGATGAAAGATCAAAGCTCAAAGGCAGGATCAAAGGAATCGGGATCAAAGCTCAAATGCAGCATCCTCCAATTGATCTTGATTATAATGGGTTCTTCCTTGGAGTATGCTCCACTTTTGTACTTGGTATCATGAAAATCAGTTTGTTTTTGCACAATCCTTTGCACAAATTAACAAACAACAATGAAAACATTTTTGATGTAATAAAAAAAAAATTAGATTCTCTCTAAAGACCAACTCACAGGTCTGTGTTTTGTGAAATGACACTTTGAAACTATTGTGCTCATGCGCCACTGTTCTCTTCCTTATACTGCATTATATAGCACCTAAATTGATCCTTGTCATTTGACTGGTGGATTGTATGTCACGTGACATTGACGATTTGTTCCATTGTATCGAAAAATAGTCCATTGCATGAGATACGGAATTTTTCGTGCAGTTTGGTTCCATTTGTCGTTCATTTTAGTTCCATATGTTTCACTCCGTTGAACAACGCCACTATCTTTCCATAAAAATGCGTCCGTGATACGTGGAAGCTACCTATAGCACATGGACTTTGCTTTGACTATGCGATTGCAGCATTGGATCTATTTAGGTGTCATATAAAACAAATAATGTTTTCCATTCATGCATTCGTTGAAAGATGAAATGCTCTACTCAATGAGGCGAATGGAACATTCCATCTTTCATCGGATGAAAATATTCCAACCAGTGCACTCAGAAACATTCATTTATTTGTATACTATGTCGTGTGCTGTTTCCACCCTCCACGGACCTGTAGCGCTTCACTGAACGTGCGGGGCGCTCGCCGTCCTGTCTGGGCCCGTGTTAGTGGAACAACTGTCCAGGTGTCGTGTTATAGAATGATTGTTGAGACGCTCAGACAAGAGGAGCGCCCTTTGTCTGGCCTTTTCCTTTCCCTGACAGTTGGTCACATCTTTTGACAGCACTGTCACACTGTCCCCCATTTGCTGAGACGCTTCTCACTGCGAGCCTGATAAGCCATCAAAATCTTCCTAACTTTTTTATTTTTTTTTTATTTTATTTTTTTTAAGTCTTCTGCACTTCACCTGCTTTAAACCGGCTCATACTTCCTTTTAGTTTGGCTTTATTTGATATATTCCTACTTTTTCACTTGCTAGTTTTGGCACACTTTAGTAATAACACCATTTGCATTTTGCCATTTGTTCCATGTAGTTACATTTTCTTGCATCATTTCCCCTTTATTTACAACATGATGTTTTCCTCTGAAACAGATCCGGTACACAGTCATTAAGTGGACTCATTTGTTGCATGGAAACAACTTTTAGGATGCAGTTATCATCATCCTGCAAGTTTACTGGCGTGACTAAAGTCAGTTTAAGTTTGGGATGGGAGTTCTGACGGAGGAAGAATGAAAATAAGATTGATGATTTGAAGAGATTAATTGTAAGCAATAAGCACGCTGTCAGGAGGAAGTAACAGTCCATCTTTTATCAGTGCTTTGGAAAAATGCAGCACTTTATTTGACAGGTGTGATTTTGATTGATTTATTTATTTGTTTTACATCATAGCCAGAGAGTGCTGCAGCCTTGATGTACTGTGCAAATGTTTTAGGCACGTTAGAATATCAATAAAAATGTAGCATTCGAGTTTCTTCCTCTTCCTCTTCTACAGCCCAGTCCCAGATGCCGCCCTCACAGACCCACAAATGTAAAAGCGTGTTCCCGTTAAGTGCGTGAAGGATTCAGGCTGTCCCACTGTCAAATTGTGAAGTGCACAAGGGCTCTTCCACAGACATTTTCAGCCCTTTTTGCCCACTCTCCGTAGGTCCGCATCTCTGCAGACTTAGCCTAAGGGAATTACCCACAGTTCATAGCGTGGTGATGTCAAACACAGGGTTACCAGGGGAAACCAAGATGGTAAACAACCGTTATCCAGCTGCAGATGCAGACCCACTACAAACCATGCCCTTTAAGAAAACAGAAACATGAAGAAAACTTGGCATATTGGGTGCACAGATGTGCCTACATTTACAAAAAAAGGCATTAATAAGGGTTAAAAATGTTGTAAAAACATGAAATCAGAGGAATGCAAACATATTCTGTATTACACACAGTTCGTTCATCAATCAGTTATTTAAAATTTTGCTTGTTGGTGCTGTTTTGGAAAAAAAAAAAAAGGGTAAATTAATGATTGACTAATTAGCTCTCGTCCACTCTGGAAGGCAAGAGCCAAAAATATGTTCAAATCAGGCAATCAAACCCTTAAACGCTTGGGTCGTGAAGAAAGTAACAAAACAAACAAACAAAACCCAAAAATCAAATGTGAGATATTTTGTCTATTTCGTTAGAGAAAGTAATTTCTCATCAAGTTGATTAAAAAAATGTAATTTCTTTGGAGGTGTTCTGTCCAGTATGTGACGACACAAAGACAGTTTCTGATGATAACTCAATAATAAAATGATTTGATTAAATACAACCCAGTTTTCTTAGAAATTGCAGATGATCACCCACAAGAGGTTACTAATTTATATTTATTGAGAATTATCAGGCACTTTAAATGTGTGCTGAACATAAAACAACTATACACTCTTTTTGTGAATGAAGTAGCAGCACAATCAACTTATTCATTTTGAAATACCATTCCAATTCAATTCATTTATACAACGCCAAATCACAACACAAGTCATTTTAAGGCACGACACCCAAGCAAGGTTTAAACCCACCCGAGTTCCTTATTTATGTTTAGTTGTGAATACTAGGTGTTTAGCAGTTTTTTTAAAATTATTTAGGCAAAATAAGCATGTTTTAACATTTTTGCATGCTGCTGCTGTATGTCATCCCCTGTAAACTAGAATATTAAAGTGGAAGGGCTCTCATTCAAGCGAATGCCTCCACCAAGGCCCAATTTCAAACAAACAAACAAAAAACTTTTGCTGGCCCCACCACTTTTTTTTAGACCAGCCCCAAGATTACTTTTTCTTCCATGTCAAACCCAACCTTTTCAACAACCTTTTGAAATTTGGTTGTTTATATTTTTAAGTAATTTTGCAAAGAAACCAAAAGACATGAGTGCAAACATAACTTTCTTGGTTAAAAAGTAGAAAAATATTGGGAGGTTTGTCCTGTAATTTTGTAATATTTCAGTGTAGTTATGCAACAGCTGAATGTCTTTGGTATTAGGTCACTTCAGAGGGTAGTTGGGTACCACTGGAATGACTTTGTGTCAAATGAGCAGTTACTTAGGGAGACTAAGATGAGGAGAATCACTTGCATTGTGAGGGAACGTCAACTTTGGCATTTTGGTCATGTGACATGTTTCTCTGTGCACGATCCAGCACATAGGTGCCTCAGTGTTGAGGACCCCAGTGCCTGGAGGCGGCCAAGGGGACACCCATGTTTCACCTGGGTGCGGCAGATAGATGGTTACTTTCGAGAGGTGGGGATGGACCGGGTGCCTGCCTGGGTGGTTGCCATCCAGAACCCAAGGCGGCTCTGTAGTGGGGTGGATGCAGTGACACACAACGCCATCGCATGCTTCCAGACCTGACCTGAACTGACAGGCTGTTCAGGGTTTAGCCAATAATTACAGAGCTCAGACCGCATGCTGGCAACTTTGGAATGTTCACTCTAACTATCAGGAGTCCACTGAGAGCTGTGGTGCACAGTTGTGCCAATTTCTATTGCTGCAGGCAGTAAAGTGAAATGTGTAAAGCTTTCTGTTGGTGCTTCACAGTCTAAGGCTTTCATTGTGACATGGTAACATTTATAATTTGAGGTTTTCCTGACGACGCATTTAGAAATGTGTTCAGAAACAAGTTGTTTGGATTGCGTGTCTGAAATTACCGTAATTCTATCACACGTGTGACAATCTCATAAAGGAGAATAGCTCAAACTGACAACTGACCACATATTTGCTGATTAAGTCCTGGCATTGACGTGTGGTTGTTCAACATCGGAAAGAAAAGAAAAGGCGAACACACAGAGATTTGGCAATTGTTCAGGAAGTAATTAAGCTGAACATCATCTTGTCCTCTGTGTGCAACATGTGAACTATATGCGGGTGTAACCAGAGGGGGACACTGTGTGTGTGTGTGTGTGTGTGTGTGTGTGTGTGTGTGTGTGTGTGTGTGTGTGTG
>OMMV01069543.1:13525-27194 GCA_900302635.1 Chatrabus melanurus
CTGAACACGTGGGACTAAAATTCCAACTTCTTTAAGGCTCTCAAAAATCTGTGTAATTATGTCTGAGCCCCTTTGAATTATATACGGCAACCAGCTGACCACCAGGCCAACATGAGAACCCCACGGGGAAAATTGCCTTACTTGTAAGCTTGCTAGTCTAGTTTCTTATAAATCCTTCTGCAGTTGAATGAAAGTGTTACTGTAACCTTTAATCCTCTACGAATTCATTCTTCATCCTCCTCCTTCGCCGTGCTACGCTCCACCTGTGGGTCCTAATCCACTGTTTGAAGTATAGTGGGGTCCACAGGGTCATGTAGCGTCAACATAAAATATATTGGTATCCACTTGAGATAAATAGAACATTTATATGTATCCTGCTGCAAAGTGAAAATCATAGCTGGCAGCGAGTCACAAAGACGAAGAATGGATATGACCTGCTGCCAATCACGCATGCATGTGAATGTATGTGCCTTTAATCATTGCTGTGCTGCCGTTAGCCTGAGGTCCGCTATGAGGCTGTAAATGAATGCAGTCTGAGTCGGCGACCCCCCACAGACGCTGAGCATAATGTGAGGATGTATTCCCTTTGACTTGAAAGCCTCCCCTGTTGTATAAACCATGACAAACCATACCAGCTTCACCCTAGTTTCCTTTCTATATTTTATCACGCTCATTCTGAAATGTGCCCTTGAAAAGTCCCAGAAATGACGAGAATAGGGGGGGAAAAACATGGTCACAGCACCACAGGAGGTACCGTGAAATCATTGTTTCCATGGAAATGGCAGGCGGCGATGAGCCCATTATCAATTCTGAGGTATTGACTCTCGTTTACTGGTGATATTTAACCTTCATAGATGAATAGGCCGTCATGCATGCAGAGGAATTGATAAAGCCACCACGTTCACAGGATTACGATTGATGCCTTTATCATTTGCAGACTGGCCTAACTACAGCTTGCTTGCAAATTACTCTCCTTAGACTCATCTATCAGGCTATTGAAGTTTGGCATTGGCTTACTTTTTTGTGCGGAATGAAGAGAGTTCCGCATGGGAAATGCAATCACTGTTAAATGTATTAGTTGCTTAGTGGGAAAAAAATGTTTATAGTGCCCTTACAAGATGGAAAATATAACATTTAAAATGCAACCCAGGGATGCAAAAGATGTTTTTAATGCCTTTATTTATTCGATCTGCCGTGACTTGCTCATTCAGGTTACAAAATGTATCCAGTGCCAGACCACAGTGACAGGATGTTTCATAAGGTACTCCCAAATCTTCCCACTCCATCCACATCCTCCAGCTAGGTTCTTTTTTCTTCCTCCTCTCATTCCATTTTGCTTTTCTTTGCCTACAGTGGCTATAATACACCGTAATATTAATATTATACCATTGCAGGTGACTGGTGATGATATGTGCAGGCAAAGTGTACGTGCATCTGACTGTTATGGTCTTTGTACAGTGCTGGATTTCAGACCAGCTTTATGCTGCTTTGTTCCAGATGTACGGTAGGGCCCTAAATCTTCCACATATGAGCTTCTAAAATCAGCTCTTCTTGGCCTGATTGCTTGTCAAAAGTCCAAGAGGAACTTTTTTTTTTTCTGACTCAAATGTGTCACTGTGGAATGTGACTTGGGTCACTTCTTGATGAGCTGTTAGGTCGATAATTTTCTGTGCATCAAGCAAAGCAGAGTGTGCCAGAAGTGTAGGTAGCTAGCTAATCACACTTTAATATTGCAAAAAACACTGTACGTGTTCTAAAGGTGTATTCACATTCTTGTCACCTTGCACTTTGTGCACCGCATTGGTCTGGACACATCTTTTCCACCCCAGACCTGCCGGTTGTATTACACCAGGGTTCACCAACCCTGCTCCTGAGATCCTTCTACCTTGCATGTTGCCCATGTGTATCTCCTGCAACCACAGCTGATTAGTCAAGTTTGGCATTTGCTTGCACTTGATTGGCTGCACACACCTGACTTAGTTAATTAGCAGTGGGTGGAGCAGGGAGAGTTCAAAAACATGCAGGACAGGTGATCTCCAGGAACAGGATTTGTCAACCCCTCTGTTATACTTTTTTTCTACTTTCCTGCTGTTGTGAGCATTAGCCATTAGCTTGAAACAATTTATTTATTTATTGTAACAAACCAGACAGCTGCATCTGAAACCTGAAATGTCCCTTTGCATTTTGTGTTTTTTAAAATTTGGTCTCACTCAACTGGAAACTAAATTGTTGTTGCACAATTCTGGCAATTTCCTTCACTGTGAGCATGGCCGTCGTCCAAACTCAACACTAGAAGGCAGCATGTAAAGGTCAGCGCAGTGTACGATCAAAGTTTAGAAAATTTCACCTTAGGATGCAAAACAATTTCACAGTGTGCATCAAAGCAAAACTATCGCAGTGCGCCACTTACACAATATTGGAAGAGATAATGTTTTACTGCCATAATGTGAATGTAGCTTCTGGGTCAGTCCAGCCACCCTGCAAACGAAAGTCATTTTGGTCACATATATCAATGGCCACATTGAGTCATGACCCAAGTTGATGACCATAGGCAAATACTGGAGTCTAAATTGACTACATAATTGAGAGTTTTGCCTTCTGGCTTTGCTCTTTCTTCATCACAACAGTCCAAAACGACATCTGCATTCATGCTAACTCATTTAAATCCAAGCTGCTTAATGATAGCAATTATGATGCAAGTAATAGGGTGTACAAAAGGTCAAAATGACTTTCCAAGAAAGAATACTGTTAATTTTGAAGTCTGTTTATTAAGAAAACTCTTTACTCTCATTATCTAAGTCCATAAAGCTGTAGTATGCGTTTCCAATTTTGCAGTTTCCTCGAAAAGACTGAGTGTTGCCTTCAAATTAAAATGTTTTTATTGCTATAAGCACATCAGGAATAGTGTTAGTGTCAGCCGTAGCTGTACACAGATTGTAGTCAGAGCACGGTAAAGCTTCTGCTGTGATTTTGCTGCATCATTGAAAATCAAACCAGAACTACGGTACCAGGTATATGCAGATTGGTCACATGGATTTATTGCTTCTGGCTGATTACCAATACGCAAAATAGCATCAACGCAGATACAGATGCATGCATTACATCGGTGCATCACAGCAGCCGAGGAAACGGTAGTGACTCTGCCTGACATTTAATGAAGTTTATTCCCTTGGAAAAGAACAAATCTATCTAACAGCAGATCAACTCCAGTCCTCGCCAGTCTCTACTCAACCTGATGACCATAACAGGCTGACACAGCTTTTCTCTGCTAGGCCCCATTGATTTGTCACCTTGACTCCTATTACCCGCAGATCTATTTTAGTGTAAAACAACCTGCTGAGAGCGAATCCCTCAGCAGAAGTCAAGATTCTTCCCGGTGCTGGTAACTGTATAGGGCTTGGACAGCAAAAATGGACAGTCGGGTATATAAATATTTGGACAGTGACACAATTTTTGTAATTTTGCCTCTGTACACCACCACAATGGAGTTGAAATTAAAGAATCAAGATGTGCTTGTAGTGCAGACTTTCAGCTGTAATTCAAAGGGTTTAACATTAAGGGTTAACATCAACCTGCAAGGCCTAAGCAAGGTATAATCTGCAGTTATAAATTTGATCTCAATCCATGAAGACCATGTTAATTTGGCGGATATGCAAGGTTTCACGCACTTCTTGAGCCTCATTCAGGAGAGCTAGTTGCAGACAAATGATGTTTTCTTCATATGTAAACCCAATGTTTTCCTCACGATGACCAATGCTGCATAGCAGCTTCATGAAGTTGGTCAGGTGGCCAAGTTTTCGCAAAGCCTTGTTCACATTACCACTCAAAATCGGCTTTTTAGCATATCCAGATTGTATCCAGCTTGATTTTTTTTTTGGTAGTCTGGACAGCGAAAAAATCACATGAGATCTGATTTTTCCAAAGCGGATTCAATCCACATACGGAGGTGGTTTTGAATGCGATTCTGATCGGATTTTTACAGATCCGTTTCAATCTGAACGTCTCAGTCGCTCAAATAAGATTTCAAAGTGTCCTCTGCCATTCTAGCGGTGATGGCAGCACGAAAGGCGGCACAGCTCAGCAGTCTGCGCCGTGGCTCCACATTTCCATTTGGGACCGAAATGGGCACAGTTTGCTGTTGTCCATTTTGTTTATTTGTTTTTCCTGGACATAGCCTGTTACCATAGAAATCAATATGGATGAGACTGTCAATATGGACACACGCAGATCAGATTTGATCACTTGCTATATATAATGTGGCCAGTTGATCAGGAAGATCAGATTCTGATAGGATATGCTTAAAAATCAGATTTGGGCTGCAGTCTCAACAAGGCATTAGATGAGGACTATCGCTTACATTGTGAGGGAGCATCAACTATTACATCGTGGCTGTGAGGCCCGTTTCTCTGAGCATCATCCAGCATGCTGGTGCCTCAGTGTTGAAGACACTACTACCAGCTGCAGAAGGCCAAGGGGACGCCCACGTTTCACCTGGCTGCAGCAGATACATGGTCACTTTCGAGACCTGGGTACGGATGGGTGGTTGTATCCGTGGTGTGGTGTAATAATAATGATAATAATAAAAACCTACAACCAATCTGACTGCTAGCTATAAGTGTGTTTGCTTTAAAGAAGCAGCAACACAACAATCCACACCATGACCAAGACCTTGGAGTATGTTTTTGGGCTCTGTTTGGTGACGAATGTCACATTTTTTAGATGTTGACCCTGTGCATCCCCAAACCTGCTTGCAAAATTTCACAGGAAGGCAAAGTCTGATGACATGCGGCCATGCAAGCACCAGCACAAATGTTTAATTAAAAGGTTGAACTTTCCTGAATTTGCCTTTCTGTATGAACACCTGATAGAATTTGAATTTACCTCAGAGGTACAGCATGATAAAAGCAGCGCCAAGATTACTATGAACTCTTATCAGTGCTCAAGTACACCAGCTCATTTGACAAATTTGAATACTTCTTCGTTTACATTTCCTCAGCCTTGTTTGCTTCCACGGTTGTGAAGCTAACAGTGTGTGGTAGAGGGGGAAAAAAAATCAATGCCATGTGCAGAATACCAAACACGCTGAAGCGCTGCTAAAGAAATGAATCCAGCAAGAGAGGCCCAGGTATTACACAAGTAATGTTCTCGTTGCTCTCTTTTTGAAGGGGCTATGGATGTTGGCCAAAATAATTAGACCCACACTGACTGCAGGCTTGGGTGTGAACTCACTGTACACACAGCATAGTGTAAAAGCTCTTATGTAACAGTCTTATGTCTGTTTGTCCTCGAGTTCCAGTGGTTTTAGGAATAGAAGTATGTTTGTTCAGAGATAAGCCACGGTTGCTGTGCCTTTTGTCCCCTTTTATCTGTGATTCATAAGCCAGATGGCTCCTCTTTCTCCTCTGCTTTCTTCTTTTCACTCATTGCCTTGTGGACGTGGTTCACCACCTCCTCCTCCTTTGTCCTGCAACTTCACTCTCCAGTTTTCCTTCATGTATTGTGCCACTGTGCTCCTACTCTGCATCCCGTCACTTGTTTGTACTTTCTCCCTTAATTAATCCATTTGTTGTCATCCTCCTCCTTGTCGATGTTCATTTTTAATTTTGCACAGGAACTACCATGTAATACCCAAAACTATACCTGATATATATATCTTATCTGGATAAGATGATGAAGAAGTAAGTCCTCTATACGTCCTGAGGCCCATTGGTACCCGTGCTTATCCCTGGATCCCGTCGCGTGAAGCAGATGAGCGTCTACGACTCCCCATGTTGGGACGCCAGTGTGACTCAGGTTACATCCCCAGCTAAGGCCGAGAGTGTGCCGGTAACCATTTACAGCTGGGTGGGCTGAGACAATACAGATGAAGTGTCTCCTCGAAGGACACAGACAGGTAGCATGACGAGGAATCAAACCCAGGTCTACATATTGGTAGCCCAATCCCTATCCCACTGAGCTACCTGTGCCAGATCTACACTCTATATTTATCCTGAATTGTTGTCTTTAAAGGAATGTCCCATCAACAATATCTAGTAGTTGATTTTAAATGGGCTGCATCGAATGAAGACATTGATGTGCAAGTGACGATTTTAAACTGGGAATGCATTCGTGGTGTGAGATATCCAATCTCATTGCTGCTGCTCATGAGAGGGTTAATTCGGTTTGGGGTCAGCATTAGTGTATCTGTAGTGGGAAGTATCACTCTACAAATAGCGGCACGTATGCATGGTGCTGCATCGCACTCTCTCTTAATTGGATGTTTGAATGTACCAATTTATGTGCAGAAGGCCATCTAATTATGGTTCTTTGACATTACCCAGCCTTTGCAGCATTGGCATGGGTCTAGATTTCAACCAACATCTTATATCCAAGCTTAATTGACTATTATGATGAGGGTTGATAAGGGTGCCTCAGTGCTGTAAACGCATACCACCTGATAAATGTTCTTTCCTTGAAGGTTTTTTTTTTTTTGATTGCTTGTCCGAGTGGAATCTGTCTGTAGGCGTTCTAACCGTGATGGTGCCCTTCAGAGAAAACATGAAAAGTTCCCTAGAAAGAAAAGGCCCACATTTCTGCACGAGGACATGTAATTAATGTTGCTCAGCATTACGTAACATGCTTTGAAATGGTTTTCTGCACTTTTAAATTGGTACTGTCTAAAAAGTTGAGAAACTACTACACACACAACAGAGCTAGCAAACTATTCCAGCATATTATGCTCAGTGATGGCAGTTTTTCTGGAAATAACTAAATTTCACAATTACCAATATTTATACTGGGCAATTTTATGTCAACATGACAAGTTTGACGGGCTGTCATAAATTAAAAAAAAAAAAATGCTAACTGTGAGGAATGCTAGCATTTAACATGACTATGTTAAATGCAGATGATGCTAACTGGTAGTTAGCGCTAACTGTTAGCGTGATTAGCAGTTGCACTACGCCATCCAGTAATTTCCACAAAACTTTCATCACTGTGCTGATTTTTTTTTTTAAAGTGTTGACACTGCCTCTAATTTATGAGCTTAAATAGCATTTTGCATTTACTGTACAACGGAGCTAGCAAACCGTTTTGACAAGCATTACTGGATTTGTGAATTTGGAGTATACCGGTATATGTACCCGATGTTGTTGACATGATGAAAAGCTAACTAGTTAGTGTGAGCATACGCAGTCACACTAAAGGCTGAATTATGCTTCTGATGCATAGTTAGCATCATCAGTGTTTAGCATGACTTCATATGCTAGTGCTAACCGCGGTTAGCCGTTCGTCAAACACACCATGTGGACATAACTGTCCAGTATGAATAGCAGTATGCTCCAAATCGGGTCATTTCCAAAAAAAGTGTTTGCATCTGAACTATTTCCTGCACTTTTTTTATTCCTCCAGAGGGTCCAGAACACAACGGACACATTGCTGAATTTAACTGGCCGGAACATGACGGACTTCCTGGTTAAGACTTACGAGCACTCTGGGAAAACAAGGTACTGTATGTCAATCTGAAGGATGAAAGTAATCGCAATTTACCCAGCAAGAGCTGATTGAATGCACACCAGCATGTCAGTGGAGGAAAAAAATGTAATGTGTTGTTGTTGCGCAAGTATCACTAAGAAACTACTGCATTCGACCGTTTAAGTGCACATGGGGTCTTTGTGGGGACTCTGGGAGGTGCTATTTCCAGCATCTGGACCATTTCTGGATCAAAACACACCACCCGGATCGCCAGGATTCGCACCATTCCCAGCAATAGTTGGCATCAAAGCATAATCTTAATGGACAGAAACCTACCGTTTGTGGTGTTTTACTTCAGTTTCAGAAGACGGGAGGGTTCCTCAGCTGAGTCGATGTCGTAAATCCCAGAAAACGTGTCATTGTAAAATGCAAGACAACAGTTTGTCAAGTTTGGGCGTCCAAATGTCTTTGAACACGTGGCATCACCGAAAAAAGGAAATGAAATTCAAATGTACTGCTTGCTATTTCTCTCCCAGGTTTCATTGCACGCATGAAGCCCTGCTTCATGAACCAAAGCTTCACGCGTCAAAGCGAGACCGGCACACAAATCCCAGAAAACGTGCACTTAAAAGTGGTTTCAAAGTACCCTATGTTCAAGAAAAACAATTTTAGTGCAGAGTGCACTTAAACGGTCGAATACGGTGTATATACAACAGCAACATGTGGCTTTCTGTAAAGCTAACACAATAGTCATTTTGTGTTTTTTTTTTTTTTTTAATGTTCTGTGTGTGCTGTGCTTGTCATCACTTAAGATGTTTGAAACGCCTGATTGTCGGCTGAAAATCTGCCCTGTATTCCGCAGAGCGACAGTCTTACCATGCGATCATGTGGGTGTGTCAAACTTTCACCTCTTTCTGCTTTTTTACTGAACTCCAGGTATGGCGGGATCTCTGTTGGTGCGGCTAACTCCCAAGTCCATCTGACCGAAGCCGAAATCGACGACGCACTCAAGGACCTGAAAGGCTTTTTTCAGGCATGTTATGCATTTTGGCCCCAGTCGATGCTACAAGAATAGAATTTGTTTTAAGAGTGGAAAAAGTTGCATGTGAAGCACTTTCAAAACGTAAGAGCGCCTTCGTATCACCAGTGCAGTGAGTTTATATAAATGGAGCCAGCAGTCATAATCTATTCCAAAAACCGTGTCAGATTAGTCATTTATCGAAACTAATCCACATGTGAACATTTCTCAAACACATTTTTAACTACTTTTTTGAGTATTTGAATAAGTCCCCTGCAGGACTTAGCTGAATCTTTGAGCTTCTAGTCGACTTTTTGGATTAATTGAGATGGTAAAAACACTTTCCATGAGGTCAGGATTAGCATTTTTCTCCTCCACTGTTTGCACGGCTGCGAAATGAATTCTCACTGTTGAGATCGTTACAGTTTGGCTCACCCTAAATGGTCGGGCTTCCTTTGTGGATGAACAAACTGCTGTTTTCCATTCAGCGCTGCACTCTTCTTAATTGGAGCGTGGCGTTCTTTGTTCAGTTAGCTTTGTATCTAGGATGCAGGTGATGTTCTTTGTAATGGCCTCAGACCTTTGGGCCCTGCTGAATTCCCGACAGAGTGCGTTGGCTTAGATTTTGCTGAGTGTCCATGGCAACAGGCTATGATTGTGCATTGCTCTGAATAAATCTCGTTATCCGGGCTGTCGCTGCGCGCACACATAATCCTACAAATCTTTTCACTCGCACTAAAAAAAAATTATCTGCTGAATCTCTGAATTCAATTCGATTTTCCTGCTTGCACATGTGAACGCTCCTGCTCAAGCGTCTCGAACTTCATGCCAACTCGCTTTTGTGTTTTCCGTATCGCACCCACTCAGACTATCTTGCATACACGCTTTCTCATTAAAATTTCAAATCTTGGACCTTCAGACTGCGTTGAGATCAGCACATCGCTTTGCCCTCGGGCATCTCTGGTCTCATCCAGCCTCACTTCGCCGTATCTGGAATCCCAACACTAATGTGACTTTAATCTGCGCGGCAGCGATGATGTAACTGTAATGCCTGCACATTAGCTGTCCCAGCGCTTCATTCCTTGTTATTTAAGTGCTACGCTGTCCTTGGAAAACATTTGTCTCTCTCTCCTCTTCTACAGCCACTGGGATGGAAGATGATTTTATATATATATATATTAAAATAATGCTTGCACGAAGTGAGGTTAGAAATATCTTCTTTATATTTCATTTTTCTATCAGGAATAAATCGGTCTTTTGTGTTAACAATACAAAGAATCTATACGTTTGAACAATGAAGCCAACCACTGGATCTCAAATTGGCTGCTTTACTGTACAGGATGTGGAAATTCAGAAAAAAATAAGCCTCTAATTAAGCAACCCATGAACTCCTTTTTGGCCAGTTTTCAATATCCTCTTAAACTTATTTACGCAGACCGATGGACTACTGAACTGTGCAAGCTGCTTTGAAATGCTAGCCAAAAAAAAAAAAGAAAGAAGGAAAAAGAAAAAAACTCCCCATGCCTGATTGGCTTTATTGCTTTGTTGTTAGCCGAGGCTGTAGCAGGTCTGTTGGCCTGAGCAGCCTTGTCATTGTCCTTGAGCGCGGAGAGGTTTGTCAAGGATTAGACACGGGCATCCGCGAGTCCATCCTCATCTCGCTTCAGCCGCCACTAATCCTCAAAAAGGCCGCCTTCCCGCTGGCGCCGCGCGAAACAGAATGATGTAAAACACTAATATCTTCAAGATTCCCTGCTTTGGCAGCAGGATGAATTAAGGACAAGAGCTGGAGCCTTGTTCTGTGCCCAGTTTATGAATAGGTAATGAAGTGGAACAGAGGGGACGGTATTTAACACAAACTCTTCTCTCAGCCATGATAGGAGAGTTTCTCCTTTCTTCACTTTCACACTGTGGTCTGAACAGATGACGAGTGTATCCTGCATTGCTAAAGTGACGTGTAAACAGTGTAGAGCCAAAAAGCAGGTTGAACCTATGGCGGTGTACAGATTAGCTAAAGGTTTTTACATTTCTGATGAAATGCAGCCTGTGTGAGCAAATCTCACCTTCACAGCTTGACACGAGCAGATCACCTCTGCCAAGAAGGGGGAGGGGTTTCACATTCTTAAAATACAGAAGAAAGTTTAAAACTGTGGTTCTAAAGGCCGTTATGGCATCACATTTGTAGATCTCTGTGATGTCATAAAGCCGGTTCTTGAAACACACCCCAAAAATATGAAAGGTAAAAAAGAGATAAAGGGCAAAAGAATGAGATATCCTTTTAAACTTAAATCTACAGGTTATTATGATATCATGTGTAGATGTTTATAATGTTCCAAAGCTAATTTATGACCTCCCTCCCCCTCAAAAAAAGATATCAACAAAATATCAAAGGAAGAAAGAATTAGATCACTATTGTTTGTAGGCTTATCAATGAGTGTGATGTAATGTGTAGTTTTATGATGTCATTAAGCTAATTGTTGAAATACCTCCAAAATGGATGGTGGAGGGGGAGGGACAACCTTATGAATTTAGGACTATAGGTTATTGCGACATCATATGTGTACTTCTTTATGATGTCATAATGCCAGATTTTGAAACTCAAAGAAATAATAAAAACACAAAAGAAATGGATAAACTATTAAACTTGGATCTGTGGGGTTTTGTTGCATCATGTATTAGGTTTTGTGATGTAATAAAGCCAGATTTTGAACATTAGCATCTACTAGTGTCATGACCAATTTATCACTTTTTTTTATCATAGAGCATCATTGTTTAAAATAAAAAATTAAATAAAACTCATCCCATACCTCAAATTAAAAATTACATTAGTGGGGTCCATTTTCAGAAACATGCACCTCTTGGTTTTGTATTATTTGAAATTTTATGCCAAATTTATGGTATATTTTGATTGAAAACACCATTATGCACACTTTGATATAATTTTCTTTGAAATGTGGATAATTTAAAAAATTGCAAAAAGTGCTCATACCCCAAACTTGGGATACAATACACATGGCACTTCTTGTACCTATTTCTTTGTTGGCATTTCCTGTGCATGCTGTGTAGCATCTGTCCTGTGTGAACACACCCATTCTTGGGCTGTCATTTTTCTTCAACCTCACACCTCTCCCCTACCAATCGCCGCCCACGTTTTCCCTCTTCTGACCTCTCCTTACTCCACGCCGCACCTACTGTGCCCTGTTTTCAGCATTATGATGAAGGCAGGTTCCAACAGGAGGTCTATTTGCATTTATATCACACACGTAATGCGTCCGGTGATCTTACGGTCGAGCTCAACAGCGTGGTATCAACATGACACTTTGGAAATCACATCCCTGTCATCTCAAACCCTCATCCCAAGGTTCATTTCACAAGACGCATGAGTGCAGTAAAAGCAATTTATTATGCGACCTGTTTGATCGCGATCTTCTCTCCTTACTAAACCGAGGAGGACTCTCTCTGCTTTTCATAATTTTTTATTAATATACAGTATATAAATACTTGAAAACTGTTTAAAATTGATTGGTACATTGGGTAATTTAACAAGGAGTACGCTCCTTCCTAGGATTTTTAATTAGTTTACATATATAAAACATAAATGTCAAAAGCCAAAATAACAAGGGACACATTTTTCCCTGCGTCTGTGGAAAATAAGTGGCTCAGCAAACCGAAATGCTCTCCCAAAGTCCTAATTCGCAGAGTTTTGCATTTCAAAGCGGAGTGGTGGTTTTCCAAGTGTATCCAATTAAATCTCCAATTCAGTTTTTCTCCATGTTTTCCTCATCTTCATTAGGTTAATGTGACTGATCAGATCTTCCAGAGAGCTGAGGTGCTGCTGAAGAAGCTGGGAACCAAGGAAAATGTCAAGGTATTATGATAATTGTCATGTGGCCTTCTGTTCTGCTGTTCCATTGGATCAAATTAGATTGTGTTTAATGATCTCAAAGGTGAAATTCGGCTCAGGGGAGGAATGGAGGCGATTGAAAGACAGCGGTAAAGTGGAAACTGAAACCAGTTTACCTGCCTTTTTGCTTCTGGAATAAATTTTCAAATATTAAATCTTATAAATTGTAAATTTTTACTACATGGTGTACTCAACACTGAAGAAAGACAGCAGTTACATCACCTTAAAGAGAATTGTTAAAATTGTTCATTTTTGTTATATAATACTGTGCAGTAAATAAATAAAATGCATAAAACTGTTAAAAAAATAATGAAAGGGCGGCTAATGCGTGAATTGTTGAAACATTTGAGGCTCATGGCCATAACGGCACACACATTTTTCCTGAACATCACCCTTGTCAATGAAGCAGACAAACCATTCCTCTGTTCTACGTGTTACCCTGACCACATCAAACAGTGTTTTAACGGCAGACCTCGCAGAAACTAAAGGCTGAAGGAAAAATAACATCCAGGAAAAATGTATTTTTTGTTGAGCGAGCACGATTTATGTTTGTGCATTTATGTGTGTGCCGAGTTCCCCGGTAACACTGTGCTGACACCATCCACTCTTAATTAGTGTTGCGCTATCAACGGGGAGTCGTCTTACACGCCCGCTCTCTTTCATCCATTCTCTTTCTTCTGCAACCCAGCATCAGCAGACTTTAAGAATCACTTACGTCAAAAAGAGAGTTTGCTAAATATTACTCTGCCTCTGCAACTCGCGCACCATTTCATTGAGGTTTGGAAGTTACTGCTGGCTTTCATCTGCGTTTTTTGTATTTGTAGAAAGAATGAATGTCATCAAGTCCATTGGATATTCTCACGTGTGTGTGTGTGTGTGAGGCACTTAAAATGACTTTGATCTATAGTGCTGCAGATTAAGTCAATATACCACAAGAATCTTTCACTTTGTGGTACAAGCACCAAATTTGGCACAAACAATGTCCAGAATCTGCTCTTTCAGAAAAGCACGGTATCCATGCGAAAATCCAAGACGGCCGCCATATTTTCCAAGATGGCGTCCGGACAAATTTAAAATCATCCAATCATATTGAAACATATACCATATTATTTGCCTGATCATGAAGATTCCAAAAAGGTATAGTTTGGACTATCTGTGACTGAATGTTATGGAGTTATGCGGCAAAAACAGCAAAAATGGTGACAAAGGTCAATTTCAGTTTGTACAGCGGTCAAAAGTTAAAGTTGCTCCAATTTTGGTAAAAAGTGATGCAAATTACTGGTTGAGCTAATAGG
>OMMV01069584.1:0-12741 GCA_900302635.1 Chatrabus melanurus
AAAAAACACGCAAACAGTTTCAAGATGTTTTGCTTTTTTTGCTTCACCGATACCTCTGGGTCCCTCCATTGCTTCTGGAAATGTCAGAGTATCAAACTTTGGCTTCAAAAAGTCGACCAAAGTTCAAAGTTGCTCGGTTTTGGCCAAATAAGTGAATCAGTTCTCGGAACTTGCTCGGTCTTGCCGCTTCAATATCTGTGAAACCACAAATGTTTTCTTATCGAATGTGATGTCATAAGATCAGATAAAACCTAGTATGTCTAAAAATGGTCTTAACTCAATTTTCAAAAAAGAAAAAAAAAATCCTACTTCCTAGGTTTTTTCCAAAACACTCAAGAACTGATTGGACTGTGCAGAACAGTTTATGAGACAACCTGCAGAGGGCGATATTTCACAGTTTAATCTGCCTGAAAATAACTCCAGTCCTGAATTTTTAAAACCAGGGTTTTTAAAAATTCAGGACTGGAGTTATTTTCAGGCAGATCATCACATATTAAAACCACTGCAAAGCTTTAAATCAGCTGTCTGTCAAACTGACAGCTGTCCGTCAAACTGACGTCTGACTGTGAAAGAAAAAAAACCCAAACAAATGTTTTACAGAATCTTTACAATTTATGAAAAAAATCCTAAAGCCTTGACATTGTTTGCTAAACTTGAACTTTAAATGTTTATTGATTGAATAACTGAGACCCTTTATTTGTTTGTTTGTCTTATGTCACGTAATTTTATTTTTGTAAATCTATTGTTAGATTTCATAATTCTGCTCACCGTTTTGCCATGTTTGAATATTTTTCTGATGACATTAAAGCTGTTATTAGTTAGTATTTGAAATTTAAATTTAATTTTCGGACCAATGGGCCGTCGGAATATTGACTAGTCACTGGTCCTCAACACGCAGACACCTGTGTGCTGGATCACGCACAAAGAAACGCACCACATGGCCAAAATGTCGAAGCTGACGTTCCCTCACAATGTAAGTGATCCTCCTCATCTTAGTCTCCCTAAGTAAATGTTCATTTGACGCAAAGTCATTCCAGCAGTACCCAAGAATCCTCCAAAGAGGCCAAGTACCAAAGACATCCACCCTCCTGACATCATATAAATAAAACATTTTATTTCATCTGCGACGAAGAAAGCAAACAGTGTGAGATCAACGGCAAGTAGAATTTCTTCGACTTAACGGCTGATGTTTTTTGACTTCACCCCTGCTGGAGGTGGCAGATTGACCAGACGCAGGCGCGCTCAAATGCACCTAATGTTTGCCAACTTGGCCAAACTGGGACTTTGACCACCATTTCTGGAAGCACTTCCGATGTCTGAATGAGGCTCTAAATAAGTCTCTACTTTGAGCGTTTCCTCATATCGCTGTCGATCGTCGGGCTCCAGATATAAAATACAATTAGCAGTCACGCTCATTTCAAGAAAATAGCAATAAATGTCTTGACCAAACAGCAAAAACGTGCCGCCAAATGCTACCGGATGTTTTGCCAACCAGGCAGCGCACACCGGAAAAACACAACAAACAATAACAGACAACGATCGTATTGAAAGCCTTGTTTTAAAGGTGTGGAATTTTTTTTTAAATTTTTTGTGTATGTTTGAGACTTACCTGAGCTTAAATTTGAGTTTTTTTAAAGTATAGATAAAAAAAAATAAATCTTGATTTAATTATTATTATTGGTCGATGTTTGAGCCGTACCTGAGCTCTACATTGAAAACCTTGTTTTTAAAGGTTTAGATTTTATTTCATTTTTCTGGATGTTTGAGACTTACCTGAGCCGAAGACGGTCAGGATGAGAGCCAGAAACAGGATCATTGTCGTGTGGTTTGCCAGCAGCTTTGTGACACCACACCTTATATCCCGTGAAGAAATATGAGCGTGCTGAATGCGTCTAACCCTCAGGGACTGGATGTGCTCATCATGGCCACACCCCTTCAAAACTGGTCTTAACACCAACAACAAATATTTGTCAGTTGTGAAAACACTAAAACACAAAAAAAACAACTTGAGCTAATCTTATAAAATCATCTCGGGACTTTTGATCATTTTACAAAAGCTTTATTAATCTTATGACATTATGTTTTGGACAAGCTTCAACAAATCACCTGTAAACAACAAATACTGCGCGTTTTGTTTACAAGAACACATCACTTCTTTTCCATATCCGCTTTTTAATCACACGTCATCCACAAAGACGTTGAAGCTTGTTTGTGTGTTTTGGAACAGTGTGTGTCACCTGAGCCAGGTCTGTGGTCTCGTGACTCGGTTTTAATTGTGTCAAAGGAACAGTATGTTCGGGTAGTTTCACCGGGCAAGTATTTGGCGAGAATCCCAAATCAACAGTGGTGGTCATTAAATCAGTGAGTGACGTCACATCATCCTGTTCCTTACATATGAATCGAAGGGAAGCCGTGATTTTATGGTTAAAGACGATACGCACGCGTCATGTTGCTGTATTTTATTCTGTTTTGGGAGCTTGGGGAGTTTTTTTTTTTTAAGCAGTGATGGGATCCATTCAACCACACAACTGGGTCCAGAAGTATTTGGACAGTGACACGGTTTTTGTCATTTTGTCTCTGTGCACCACCACAATGGAGTTAAAACGAAACAATCCAGATGTTCTCGTAGTGTCGACTTTCATCTTTAATTCAAGGGGTTTAACAAAAATATCACATTCAGGAATTCCTGCCATTTTCCCGTCCATAGACATTTGCCGTATTTCGTGAGAACAACGAGTTTATCCTTTAGTGAACATGAGCTCAAAACCCAAAATACGAGATATATTACCTGCGTATTTAGGTTATGAATATTTAGTCATTTTACGCAGGTAATATGAGATTTTATTTCATTCCTGTTTGACCAACGATTACTTAATTCATGTTAACTAAAGGATAAAGGCTTATACTCTATCTCGGTCACTACTTTCCTCACAAGTACGCCGTCTGACATTGTCAGCCTCACACATAAGGCAATCCAAGTCCAGACTGTTCTCAGTCAGAACGCCACGATGTTGGAGCTACCAGTTTCTATAGACCCAATCACACCTTGGCGTTTACCTCAGCGTGTGGTGAATGTGGTGAAAAGTAGAAAAAAAATTGGCCAAACGTCAGCAAAAATCACGTTCCCGGAGTTTGGTAGTGAACCTCAAATGCAGCACAGCATTGCACACTGTGACGCTAGTGGAGGCCTGTAGAGGTACACCTTGTACCTCTGGACACTCCAGGTAGGTTGCAGTTCTGGAATATGTTGGCACTGGAAGATAATGAGTTCCTGGTAGCGTCACGTTTAGTTCTTCTCAAGTTTTTGCAGTTGATTTGCATATTTTCTTCTCCACGCGTTTCTTGCGACCCAGTTGTTGAGGTCAGAATACTCACTTGCCTAATAATTGTGTACACAGTGTACTTCAGAGAAGAGGCTGAATTGAAGCAGTGATGACACCTTTGTTTGCAGAAACTTGTCTGACTGGTTGTCATACTCGCACATTTGCATCATGATCATAAGTTTGGAGGAAGCTATTATGCACATGTTGTTTTTCTTAAGCTGGACTGGTGTGAGACTGGATTTGGTCTGTGGATTCATTCAATTCCGGCGCTGTGCCAACTGACCAGGTGCCACACCTGAACATAAGGCCCAGTCACACTATGACGTTTGGTGAACGCGGTGAAAGGGAGAGAAAGGGCGCCAAATGTCAGCAAAAATCACGTTCCCGGAGTTTGGTAGCGAACTTCAAACGCAGCATTCCACATCATGATGCTAGTGGAGGCCTGTAGAGGCGGGCGGCCCATTAGAGCAAGCGGAACCTTTGCCAAAGTGGCTGTCCAATGATTCTGAGCAGGCAGGGTGAAGCAGCACCCAAACATTAGCCAGCGTAGACGATCACCCCATTAACTTTGGCTAGCGGAGGCTAGCGGATGCTAACGGAGGTTAACTTGAGCGTAGCGGAGATTAACTTTCTCTCACAGTCTCCAACGTAGCCAGAGGTATGTCGGCAAATGCAGAGGAATTTTAAACATGTTGAAAATTTTTGGACGTGGTCGACGTTCATCAGCGGAGGACGGCGGAGCCCAGCAGCTGCTAGCGGCGGCTAGCGGAGGCTAGCGGACACCGACGTTTGCAAATACGTTCGTCTAAGTTGGCCCAAACGTCTAAGTGTACCTGCGCCTTAAGTAATCGTTCATTTGACACAGTCATTCCAGCGGTACCCAAGGATCTTCTGATGAGAACTAGAACTGGGGCTGCACAGTTAATCGCATCACAATCATGATGTCAGCCACAATGTCCAACAGAATGCCTAAGCCTAGATGTGTGGAGGTTGTGGTTGATGTCTGTCTGTGGATCCTTGGGGGCAGTGAGCAGCCCGATGAAGGACACGCTTGCTGGGGTCAGGCCTCAGCATGCGTGTCTTGCCTTCCTCACTTAGCCTTGCAACAGTGAAGGTCAGGATCTGCTGGGGAGATCATTGGTGCTGGTGGCTTTCCTCTTCATAGCTTGGCGTGCTTGCTGCACCTGACATCCCACAGTGTCAGGCTGTGGTCGGCAACAACTCTGGGATCAGTAAGACTCCTGGCGGTCTTGAGTAGATCAGTGCGCCTGGCAGGGACATCACGCTGGACACAGCAGCAGAAGACCTCATCCGCTGCCACATACTCCTTGGTATACATGAGGCCATGCAGACACACCTCCTGACCACCTCTCTTCCTTGTAATGGGTTCCAGCTCAGTTGACGATGAGTAGTGTCAAAAACTGACGTGCCAGGCTCATACAGAACAACTCTGAGGTGTGAAAAGCTGAGATACGGAGTTCCTCAGGTTGTGGAATGTTGGAGCAAGAATGATTTAATTCACTAAAATCTGATTAAACTCGAAAAATGCACGGCATTAAGGGGCGAGCCGGAGCGATGTATATGTGCGGGTAAAGCCACAGTGATGATTGCATCACTTCATTATACTTTTGTTTCGCTTCATGCTACAATGAATTGAGTCTTACGAATGATAATTTGTGTGGAATAATAATTTTAATATAACTAACGCGTTAAAAGCCGAACATCACCTGCAGTATCCTGGATAATTCAGGTGTGTCATTGTCCATGTTGTGTATCCATTCACAGCGTTGAAGAATCTGAAGTGGAAAAAACCGGACGCGCTAGCTAGCTTAAAGTCTGCTAGCTAGACGTGTTTGCGCATGTGCAGTAAGTGTAGTACGTGACGAACCTGACATACATTCATACAAACAAATTCCCATTCAACACACTAGTAAGCGCGTCTCTTCCGCTCGCCCAGAAATACTAGCGCATATTGAAAACTGTCCAAAATGTCCGGGGGTGGTGGCTGAGGCTTGAAACGTCTGTCCAGTGGATGGTCGGCGTCTGACGACGATGTTTGCTGAGACTTGCTGGACGGCCTCTGCCTTTATGTCAGTAAAGCTCGGTGTTGACACGCTCTGGTGGTTTTTTAACTCTGTTCATCATTGCTGGAGTTTGGCAATTCATCATCCGACGATATCACTGAGCAGGAAACTGCTCATTACGTTTCATTTATACCATCGTAAAGATCCTGCGAGCCCGAACTCCACCAACATGGCGAGGATGCCATGGATCAGGACTCACTATCAGCAGATACTCGATACCCTTTAAGCCCTATTGGCCTGAAAAGGGGGCCGGAAAACTACGCCCACATTCAGCAGCGAACAAAAACTAAAAACACGGGAAAATGGTGTTTATTTTCAAATGTTGCTCAAAGTTTGGACGGTAATGTTCACAAAACAAGACCGAAAGTGTATTTTAGTGCAAACATTAATGTTTAGAAGCGATTTTTTTTTTAAGCTAGGGCTTAACAGGTGAAATAACTCTGATCAGGATCGGGGGCAAAAAAAAAAAAAAAACTTGATCAGGACATCCCTAGTGATTTGTGCAGGACACTGAAGCATCAGAGTCAGTCTGTGTGTCTGTGTGTCCTACAGAAGCTTCAGTGGCTTTGATCCCCAAGTCGAGCTCAGTGTTTAAGTTTCCTTTAGCAAGACAGTGAACCCCTGAACTGCTCAACCTTGGGCCACATTGTCCTCTTTGAACCCACACAAAATGTGGATGAAGATGTAACGTGGAGCATCAAAAAGCTTTTTATTTTTCTCTCAGTAATATAGTCGTTTGGTTTTTTTTGACCTCATATTTTTAATCTGTTCTGTTTTATCCTCCTTGTAACTTTAACAGTCCTGAGAAAGTGATTTTTTGCAAACTCAAAGAAAGACTCTGTTACTCAATTTAAACGGACATGTTGTTTTTTCCAACAAGAGGTAACATTAGAGGGGATTTTTACCAGATTTGACACACCTGCATACAGTCCTCAGGTGAAAGCTGTCACACCGGTTTTGCAGCAGATCAGAATTTTCCCTGAATGAGACAATTCTGCCGCACAAGAAAAGGAACTGTTTCTGGAAAGCACTGCTTGGACTATTATCCATCCATTTTCTAAAGCTGCTTATTCCAGTTAAGGGTCATGGGGGTGGAGCCTATCCCAGCGGTCATTGGGCGAAAGGCAGGCTACACCCTGGACAGACAACCCTGGACTATTATCATTATTATTATTATCATCATTATTGTTGTTCCTCTCTTTCTGATGGTCCAGCAGGTCGGTCCAATATGCAATATGAACACTTGAATAATAATATGCACATCAGGCATTGAATGCTCAGAGGTCAGGTCTGGCAGTGTGTGGTGGTGGAACCGACCTGGGTCCTTGTTGGAACCCACCCAGGCAGACAGCCTACCGGCTACAGCAAACATGAAATAATATTGAGCATCCTGATCAGGTGCCCTAACCCTGCTGGTTCCGTTCTAAGTGAAGGAGCAGCTGTTCAGGTTTGAGCTCCTTCCCCGTGACGACCTCCCCATCCTGTCCCAAGGGGTACGTCCCACAATACTGCAAAGAAAAGTTACTGCGGGCAGCTTGGCCAAAAGAATGGAAATCATAGCAGTGATTCAGCTTTACAAGGCGTTACTGTGCCTCATACATCACATGACCCAGAGAGTTACGGCTATATTCACAGAATCTGATCCAGCTACAGACAGCAACACAGACTGATGTCTCACTCAGCCGTATACTCTGAAATTAGCGTGGCCACTTTGCTACCAAACAAATGTTACCACCCAACACTCATTAAGTACAAAACAACAACCAAAAATTAATGCAATGACTGTTGGTGAAAGTGTCACACTTGTACAGAGATTCACTTAGTGATGTCTCTGGATCCTCAGTCTTTGAGATTGAGAGACACCTGGGAAGAGCTTATGGAGTCATCCGGTCCCTAGACAAAGGTGTTTGACAATACCACTACCTTTGCAGAATGACAATCCAAGTCTTTATGGTCCTGGCACTTCCTGTCTTAGGCCCAGTCCCTTTTCTCCTCCCTGAGCCCTACCCCTTGTTTTGGCGTGCACTTCAGGAATGGAGTGACACGGGATAGTGCTTGAAATCCTTCCCTAAGAAATAGGACACCACTTTTTGAGCTCTACGTGTATAGCTGACGTCATGCGCACCACACCAGCAGTGACGCTCATTTCCACAATGCCGGTTCCAGTAGGTTTTGCCACTTGTGTGGTTTTGTAATAATCATGATCCTAACATGTAAATAGTCCACAAATATCCTTGTTTATCTTTTACTCTGTGCACTGACATTCTACATATTCTCACATTATTCACTTGACTGTTTTGTAATGTTTGTAGTAGCGCAGTGTTTATTAAAACTTTATGTACAACAGGTTGTGTGTTCTAAATGCAAATACTAGTGTTTGTATATCAGAGTGTTAATTATGTAGCTATTGGAAAAATACAGTATAATCATAAAATAGCGTAGTTTGGAGAATCTGCAATGAATGTCACAAACAAAACGTCTTTAAACATGTTTGAACCACAAATGTTTTTATTCTTACAAAGCTGCAATTCAAATAACTAAAATATTCTGAATAAAAATTAAAAATATGAAATATCAAAGGATTTGGGGCAGGTTTGAGGCCGAGCGTGAAGCGTCAGGGATGAGGATCAGCACCTCCAAATCTGAGATTGTAGATTTTGCCATGATATTTGGCTGTTCCTCTGACACTGCAATCAACAATAAACAGCAATCAACTTTCATGGCTTTGGTGCCCACCGGCATCGCCAAACTGGAAGAAAACTAAACTAAGTTGCTGTCTGTATTATCAGTTATTTTCAAAAGTTTCTTTACATTTATCAAAGTAACCATAGCGATCCTCTCCATGCTACTAGACGTTTAAAATGACATTTTCACCTATTCAGTGGTATCAAGAAGAGGTTTACTGTAACGTTTTTAGCTTGCCTCATAGACTTACGTTGTTTAGCTGTTTAGCCCTTGACGGTGTTAGCGTTCTAACGCAATACAGGACCGATTATCATCGTCTTTGTCTGTAGTGAACCCAAAAACATCGTAAAATAGGGCCCAGGTTGAAAAATCCTGGCGTTCCCCTTTAGGAGTCTTCAAACGATTTAAAGTGTGGCTGCTTGAATTTTGACTGGAACAAGGATTGATCGTATTACTGCAGCGGTAGCTTCTCTTCACGGGCTCCTTCAGATTTTTTTTTAAAGTCGACTAACCGCTGATGACATCATTAATAAAAGCACTGATGAAGGGAAGGCTTTACAGCTACACACTGTAAAACTCAATAAGTTCATTTAACTCACAAAAATTTGCTGAAACTGATTACATAAAAAAAATAAAATTATGTCGCACCATCTAATTTTTTAAGTTACTTAATAAAGAATGTTTCTTTAACTGAAAAAAAAAAATTAGTTGGTGCCATGTAAAAAATGTAATCTTCAAAAATGAATACTTATGCTGACAGCTCGAACGCATATCTTTGACATAAACAAGTAAAGCAGCAACAGGATGCAAGTCACTTGTATGCTACATGTTCATTTAAGTGCAAAAGAAGAAGAAAGACTAAAATGTCAGTATAAGAAAAAATGAACTCGCATAAATCCCACGTCCAGGCACACTTTGTTTCTGACGTTTATGTCGCTTGGAATAGCTTGGAATTTCCTCCTTTTCCAGCTCAACAGTCAATCTTTCATAAGTGTTGTCTGGGAATCCATGACTGAACCCATAATTGTCTGTGCTGTTGATGCACTTTGTTCTGACCATTTGATCCGGATCACAGCGGAATCCCTTCCATACCGTTTCCCACACTTAACCGGATCACCGCCTCGGATCCAGATGATCATTGGCTTGGCGTAGCGTGTTGCGTCTTGTTGGGTAGTCCCGTGTGATGCTGACTTACAGCTTTTTCCTCACTGTTGTGGTCCTTCATATCACTGTTATTACTTTTTGCATCAGAATACCACAACGCGACTGTGCGCCTGCAGCGAGTGGCATGAAGTGAAAGGTGTTTTGGGTCAGCTGCAGCTTTGTGTGGCTGTGTGACTCCTGTGTTAGGGGACGTCTCATGGAGGAGGAGAAGACGGGCCTCTGTTGTCACTGTACATATGCAGTATACATAAAACAAAGTTTGTACTCTGCATTTAACCCATCCTCCCTCTCTTTCTCTTTCTCTCTGGAACGCACATGCACACACACACACACACACACACACACACACACACACACATTTAACATGCAGCCATGTTTGGGCTGTTGGACTTTTGAAGAAAAAAAACAAAACCTTAGTGCTACATCTTATTTCAACAAATCAGATGTGAGGTTCAGGCTTTGCACCTTCGGGATCACAGAGAAGTGATGCAACAGCGACCTCTACAGGAGTAAGAGCAGACTGCAGGCAGGTAGAATGACATCCAGGAGCCAAATTAACAACCTAGTCTCCAGAGAACTGTAGTTGATATTAGGGTTGTGCAACGTCAACCAGGGACAACCCAGAACCACAGTAGAATGTAGTGAAGTAATTCAATTTAACTTAATTGCCTCACTGTGATTCTCTGTGGAGACAGAGAGGACTGGTCCACCGTGTTACACGAGCCAGAGGCCAGCCCTACAAGATGAGGGCCACTAGAGGGAGCTCAAGGTATCCTGTGGCTACGCCAGCATGGTGAACTAGTCTGCTCCTGGAGGATTGGAGGATCCTTGGGTACCGCTGGAATGACTTTGTGTCAAATCAGTGTCAAATTAGGGAGACTCAGATGAAGCGTATCGCATGCATTGTGACGGAACATCAGCTACGACATTTTGTGCATTTGGCGCGTTTCTCTGTGCGTGATCCAGCACGCAGGTGCCTCAGTGTTGAGGACCTCAGCGGCTGGAGAAGACCAAGGACACGCCTACGTTTCACCTGGATGTGACTGAAAGGTGGGGATGGACCGGTTGTCTGCCTGGGCGTTGCCATGACGGTTCAGTAGTGTGGTGAATGTGGTGATGCGCACCACCAGTGCATGCTCTCAGAGCTGACCTGCTGATAAGGTTTACTTCTGGTCATTTTTATTCCAACACATATCCAGCAGTTATGAAGTATGGTAAGTAGTTATTTAATTTCATGGAAGTTTTAGGTCTATAATGCGGGACAAGGGTCCATCTCTTTATTAACAGTGTCTGTAGTGTCGCCACGTGTTCACTACTGAGTCAACCTTCAGTTTGGTCTCTGGCCGCATCCTTTGCAGTATAATCCTCATCACTTTATTCTTTCTCAGCTATAAACACCACTCATGCATGGTACAAACTCACGGGCACTGTCTCGTATGTATAAAAGAACATACACATCATGGTTCGTGTAAATATTTAAATGTTTGGCAGTGGTTATTTGTCCGTGACCGGACTCCTACCGACTGGTTATTTGTCCGTCATCACGCTCTGATTGGTCGAGTGCAATGACGTCATCACGTGACCGACTTCAGCGGCTCATGTATGATGACTGGTGCACTTAAAGCATCCAAGATTTATAATAGTACCGTCTCAGAATGCTGTCCATTATCGGCAAAAAAAAAAAATGTGACCTCAAATGTCTATACGCCAGAAATCGAGGCTAACGCATTCAGCTGATGATTGAATTCAACAAATTTCCACAACACCAGCAGACTTTTTTTTTTTCAGAATCACAACAAATTTAAGGAAACTGCACTGAATAAGAAACACAAATGTGAATTTTCAGCTGCTTTTATTGTGTAAAAGTTGGCACACATAAGTTCCATTTTTAATTTTACTACCATGTTTTAAAGGTTTACTGGTAACACTTCACGAGAACATTTATTTTATTTAAAAGATTGATTTAATGTAGTCATTGTGTAATGCCCAGAGTACAAACCAGGACCCCAACGCAGAGACCAAAACCGGTGAGTCAATTCAATGTTCTTTATTGTTGCTCTGCTTACAGAAGGAAGTAGACAATCCAGTAAGTTGGCAGACAGAGGCGTGAGTCGATGAGCCGAGCCAGGGGTCGAAACCAGGATAGCAGTCAAACAAAGCGACGGTGTCCAGAACGGCAAGCAAACTCTCAAAAACGGGGACACAAAGCAAGGGGTCGAATACCAGGAAAAAACACACTGGAAAGCTTTGCATGACGCGAAAAGACAATCTGGCGACTAGGAAGGGGGCGAGAGAGGTTTAAGAAGACACGAGAGGTTAATCAAGGAAATAACAGACACCTGGGGAAGAAGACAGGAAGAAAGCCACTGAAAAAGCACAGAAGACAAGAGATACACAAATAAAACAGGAAGTGGAGTGTGACACATTGCACATCACATTAGGTATTATGAAACTACAGTGTTTGGTTGTTACGCATGACATGTACATTTCAAATAGCACTTCTGTTTGTAAAATTTCATCTGATTGCATATTTTATAATACAGTCAAAAATATTTAGTCACTACACATTCAATCCTCAGTACAAAGATTTATATCGAAACTGCATTTTTAAATTTATTTAACCTTTATTTAATATTTAATATTATATTCTAATTGCATATTATATGAACAGTTCAAAGTCTATTTTGTCATTGCACATTAATTTACACTACAAAAATATCAAGTTGTCATTGCACATTTATTTACACTACAAAAATATCAAGTTGTTATTGCACATTTATTTACACTACAAAAATATCACTTTGTCTGCACATTTATTTACACTACAAAATATTTCACATTGTCATTGCACATTTATTTACACTACAAACATATCACATTGTCATTGCACATTTATTTACACTACAAAATATTTCAAGTTGTCGTACATTTATTTACACTACAAACATATCACATTGTCATTGCACATTTATTTACACTACAAAATATTTCAAGTTGTCATTGTACATTTATTTACACTACAAACATATCACATTGTCATTGCACATTTATTCACACTACAAACACATCACATTGTCATTGCGCATTTATTTACAATAAGTTATACATTGCTCCTTTTCAAACAAAGATTGAAATTCATTAAATGAAGTAAAGCTGACGCCAACACGGAACATGTCGCTAGTGATCGATGACATCTTTGCAAATGACCCGCTGAAGTGGGTCACGTGATGACGTCATCGCTCTCGACCACTCAGAGTGCGATGATGCCATCGCGTTCGACGTTTCTGGACAAATAACGAAAGTCGGTAGGAGTCCTGTCTGAACAGTATTTATATCAACATGGTCTTTTAGTATATTAATGTGGCACTTAACATTTAACCACAGCGTTTTGTGCTTGTTTTGTCAAGAAAAAGTGTTAGTACAGTAGCTTAGGTCAAATTTCTGGCAGAATCGTCCAGTTTGTGAAAAAAGTGTGAAAATGTGTA
>OMMV01069669.1:1874-12685 GCA_900302635.1 Chatrabus melanurus
TCACCTGTGGAAATGTTTGTGTTCTTCTTCTGCGCTTCACAGACACATTCACAGCAATTCAATTCAATTTATTTATATAGCGCCAAATCACAACATAGTCGCCCCAAGGCGCTTCACAAGGGTAAGGGTCTAACCTTACCCACCCCCTGAGCAAGCACAATGGCAACAGTGGTAAGGAAAAACTTCCTGGATGTTTTATAAGTATAGGAAGAAACCTCAAGCAGACCAGACTCAGGGGGGGGGGCCATCTGCTATGGCCATACTATCAATGAGACAGAAATACAAAGTCCAACAAGAATTATAAAACATGCACAGAAAGTCCACATGTCCAGTCTTTGACAGAACATACCGCTGCTTCCTCCCGGTGGCAGTTAATATTACTGCACCCCTTCCCAAAATACACGGATACGGTGTCCACACACAGAAACGACTCCGCCATCTTCGTTTCAATCCACTCTGGAGAGCGTTTTCGAAACGCTCTGTTTTGGGATGGCGAAAACGGTGCATTCATGTGGATGAAAGGCCAAAATGGATAAATATTTAGCCATTTTCCTGTGAAAACGGAGCAGTGTGGACAAGGCCTGGGTCCTCCTCCTTTGACATCAAGAGAAGCTGATAGAGTCATGAGGTCGCTGGACAGAGGTGTTTGGAGATGCTGATACCTTTGCATGAGAACGAAGGTTCAACTCTTTAGGATCCTGGTGCTTCCTATTTTACTGGATGCTAACGACTGACCTAAGGCGACAACTAGATGTCTTTAGCACCAGGTCACTTCAGAGCATCTTTGGGTACTGCTGGAATGACCTTGTGCCAAACAAGCAGTTATAATAAGATGACTTATTCTCTCCGTTTACTTGCATTGTTATGGAACATCACCTATGACATTTTGGCCATGCGGCATGTTTCTCTGGGCATGATCCAGCACACAGATGCCTTATTGTTGAGGACCCCAACAGCTGGAGAAGGCCAGGGGGCGCCCATGTTTCACCTGGCTGCAACAGATGGATGGTTACTTTCAAGAGGTGGGGATGGACCAGATGTCTGCCTGGATGGTTGCGATCCAGACTGGGACCCAAGGTGGTGTTGTGGATGCAACAACACATGCTCCCTAACCTGACCTGCTTGGCATTAAATATTTGTGGAACTACGTAAATCTGTATGCAAGGTGTGCAGCACAACTGCATTATGAATGTGCGTCTTGGTGAGATGAGACCGCAACGTAACGGTTCGAGCATGTTTAAAATTTCTGTGACGCGACCGCTGCCGTCTTTCCCATATTACATCATAGCACACATTGCATGGTGTTACAAAGACGTTATTACAAGCAGATAAACACAGAGTAGCACGCAGGTACACACACACACACTTGCACTTGCAAAACAGTGAGTAGAAGATGCATGTTTCTGTTGCTGAAACCCCAAATAAGAGCAGCTGAAAGAATGTTTAAAAAATAAAATAAATAAAACTGTGCTCCTTTAAAGGACCTGACTTCCAAGATGCGCATGATGTGCACGGAGTGGAGCGACTGTAGAGATGACAAAATAGAAAAAAGTAGAGTGGCCAAAATTTTACTGTGTGCACGCAAAGTACCTTTCCACAGTTAGATTCATTTATGCGTGTGAGATAAATACTTTAATAATTTTGGCATCGCATGCGGCCGTTGGAAAAGGTGAGGCGATGGCACACGTGATGCATCTTTCTCTCTGAGCAAACAAAATCTGTTCTTTGCTCAATATAGTCAATATAGTGGAGAAATGATGAAACTTGGCAGACAGGTAGACCAACCCAGTAGGGTCACTTTTCGATTAGGACCCAACTCTGAAACGCTGCCATCTTGAATGTTAATACGGCCGCCATATGTGATATATTTTTGTCCATAACTTCAAAACTAAAGCAGATAGAAATGTGATTTCAGTGGCTAAACCCCCCATTTTCAGGGTTAAGGAATCCATTGAAATCGGTATCAAGCATATCTGATGTCCGCCATCTTGGATTCAAAGATGGTTAGCATGTTAGGGCCTGTTTACGTGTCAGCGTTTGAATCACTTCTATGTTGAGCCACTTGAGCGTTTCCACCAAGCGTTCGCGTCAGCTTAGAAGTCAGGGTCGGACGCAACTGACGCGCTCGCACGGAATTATAATCTCGACGTTCGCATTTTCTGTGCTATATTCAGCATCCACGTCACACGGAAGCCGAAGGTCCACGTGAATAAATAAATAAATAAATATAAATGTTGCTGATAACGTTCATCCTCTAAACGTAGTTCTGGTACGAGGTGGTGATAACTGCATTATTTCTTCCTTGCAACATTGACTGGATGGACCCACCAACGCTTCTTATACTTTTGAGTGGTTACGGCGGTCAGTACCACTCTTAGTTCATCCTCCATCTCTTCCTCGTCTGTTCCTTAAGTAGCATCATTGCAAAGATTTTCCACTTGTCAGCCACACTGCTCCAATTTTTATTTCTAGTTATGTGAAATTTCAGGCTCAAAAACGTGAAAGCATAATCTTGGTGTCAACATTCGAACGCAAAATGAAACGCCGACGCACATGCTGACGCTAACGCCAACGCAAAAACTTGGTGGAAAAGGGCCCTTAGACATATTTTCTTATAACTTCTCCACCAAATCAGACAAAAATGTGAATTCAGCTGATAACCCCTCTTTTGAGGATCAGTGAGATATCTGCCATATTGGAATTCAAACTGGCCGCCATCTGTTGAACTGTTTGTACCCCAATGTTAATTACTTGCAAACCACGCCATATGGTTTTCACGCAGTCTTTTATTTGGTTGATTTAGGCCTGGTTTTCATAGCACTGTCCGTCACAGGCACATAGGGAGGTGCATTGGAGATTTGCCTTGCAACATTTATAGTTTCCTTTGCAAGTTTTCTTGCACTTGCAGCTTAGGAGCTCGTAGTGAGCCTTAGAAGCCTCGGGAAGTGAGGTCCATACCACTGTCCACATATATTTAATATGGCCTCCATATTTGATATATGGTGGCCATATTAACATTCAAGATGGCGGCCACCAGGGGGCGTTTCTGAGTTGGGTCCTAATTGAAAAATGTTTTCCTATTGGGTTGCCCCATCTGTGTGCCAAGTTTCATAATTTCTCCAAGAAGTGAATATGTTTGGTCTAAAGCTGCTCTTATACACTGTGGCCACGCTGTTGCTTCGACGCCGTCGTGAACTTTTCAAAGTTCTGCGTCGGGGATAACACATTGGTCTGTGTCGCTATGCAATTCACTGCCAATTTATCACAATTTGACCACAGCCATTTATCTCGTATTTTGTTTGCAAAAAGCCGACTCATACACCGATAACGTAATAGGCTATATGCAATGTGTTTTTTCCACTCTGGCAGCACTGCCAGCGTGCTAGCTCACCCACACAGAGGCTGTTCAAAAATCACAAACTTATCATCATAGTTTGACGACGTCTCTGTGTTTTATATGTGGATTCCAGCCAGGGCAGGAAAATGTAGAAGGCAGGGACTTTTTTGCCACCTGGATCCTGAGATTCTGGAAATGATGTAGTTAGCGGCCCAGTCACAGCCCTTGCGGTCTGTGGCGTCTCGACGCGTCGTTACAATTTTTGGGAGGTGCGCATCAGGCCACGGTGTCGGGCCCGGAGGGGGTTCACAACGACGCAGAGGGCTCTGCGTGCCTACTGCGTTGCCGCGACGTAGTAGCATAAACTGGGCTTTAGCCGCTGGACTGATAAATTTATTTGTGTTTAATATTATCCACACAAACACCCAACAATAATGTCTCTCACACAGGGTGTTTTTTTTATATCTCAAGTCTCTGTGTGCACTTGTCAATTTGGCACAACATAGATGCTTATCATGTGCACATGAAGTAATCAAACGTCGGAAATAATTGTATCTTTTTCACACCTAGTAGATTTTTTATTTTTTTTATTCTATCACAATGGAGCTCTGCATCAGCCACAGATGGGAAAAACCTGTGCAGCGCTGCACACAGTGTGCAGCTCCTGTTCGTCCTTTTCTGCGCGGATAGAGGCGCGCACCACAATGTGTGTTCCGTCTTTCTTCAGAAATGTGTTTCTGCATTGAGTTGGTACTGGGCTGCGTTACGTTGGTGAGGCATGAGCGCATCATATCATCGTGTAGTGAGTGGCCAGCTTTCGTAAATCCCCCTTGACCAATGACATCAGTGCAAATCCTGTAGAGTGGGGACATGAACGTACTCGGAAACACATGATGCATGGAGGAATTTTGTTTCCAAACTCAACAACTTCCCCAGGGAACATTACCACAGTTGGCCCGCTTTTTGGATTTATCTGTTTCTAAATTTATGACTGGGTGTAAAATAAAGAATGAAGCTGAGCATATTGGAGAATACAAGTGATAAGATTTTACCTCATGTTAAAAGCTTGATTGATATTCTGTGATTTATCACAGGAAGAGGGCTGAGGGAAAATTGTAATTTTGGCGTCATTGTGATAGGACAGAATATACAAGTTATGTTTGTTTTTGTTTTTTCACTAAAGTTCCCAAAAAATGATTATTTCAATGCAAGCTACTCGTCTGAATGAAGTCCCATTTCCAAAAAAGTTAGGATATATCATCACATTCTGTTTTTATTGAGTAAAATGTAAATAAAAATAGAATGTGGTGATTTGCAAATCATTTAAGCTTTATATTTAATTTAAAATAGGACAAAACAACTGGAAAAAAAAATCTTATTTTGAATTTTATGCCAGCAGCACGTCAGAAAAAGTTGGCACAGGTGCATTTTCGGACCGGTGTCGATGTGATCTGTTAAGTACCGTTTAAAAAAACAAAATCTCATTAACACTGCAAAGTTATCGCGTGCCATCACTGTCTGCCACTGCAGACGACAGTAAATCCACTGTATACGACTTTTTTTCTTCTTTTTTTTTCACCATCAACATGTGAATGCAGCATTAGACTTTGTGGGAGGTTGTACCAAAAACACAACAACAAACGCTGAATTGCCTTCATTTGTTGAACAAGAAGCTTGGGATGTTATATGACTCATCAGTTTACTTAGTGTCTTTGTTTGGTCATATATTTGTTTCCCACGTGTCCACTAATTCATCTAATTTTTTTGCAGGTTGAGTGAAATCCTGTCCGTCTGTGAAAATGCCAGCTGGCGTGTCTTGGCCGAGGTACCTGAGGATGTTTGGGGCTAGTATGCTGGCTATGTGTGCCGGAGCACAGGCGGTTCACCAGTATTACCTACCTGATCTGGTGAGGAACAAAACCATACCTCTAACTTTGTGCTCACACTTGAATATTTCCTCTAGTTGTTTCTAAATCGGTTAACATGTTCAGTTCTTTCTATTCTGTTGTAAATTGTAAAGATAGTATTTATTGTTATGCTGACGTTCCTCTTCGAAATGTAGTTTGATTGATTCCTCACTTGTAAGTCGCTTTGGATAAAAGTGTCAACTAAATGAATGTAATGAGAAGTGGAACATTTTGGGGGGGATAATTTTCATGTTTTTCATAATTTTCTGGCTTCTACATGTGGCTACAGAACATGAGTTCTATGATGGTTGAACAAGTGTTAAATAGTGACACTAAAAATAATCTTTTACTCCTGAATGATTGATACAGAAATGTGAATTTTACTGTGGCTTTCATCCCTCAGCTAGCAGCTGAAGGGGTATTGTCATCATCTTGTCATCTATATCCTGTGTGTCTATCTGGTTTTTCCCTGCGTGAGCATCCATCTGGTTTCCCCACCCAGTGTGTGCGGCTGTCTGGTGTCTCTTGTTGTAATCATTTATTCTATGTATTTAAAATCACCCCACTCATCAGTTATTTTAAAGAAACTGATATATGTTAAAAACACTGTTAATACAATGTAAGCAGAATTTTCAGTCATGCTCTGCTGATTACGCTTCAGGACGGTCGCGCTTCCTTGTCAGCAACCTTGTGTATTTCTGGTAGTATGATTTACATTATCTCACCTCAAGAGTCACCCAGTTGAATATGGATTAAAATGTCTCATCTTTTTAAAACTCTACAGCTTGATGAAGCATTCCTTGCAAGTAAGTTCTTTGGGCTTCTCTCTTTTTGCTCGAGGTCACAACAGCAAATCTAATATGGATCTGCATGTTGATTTGGCACAAGTTTTACACCAGATGTCCTTCCTGACGCAACTCCACATTACATGGAGAATGGGCACAGGTGGTTTTGAACTGGGAACCTTCTGTTTTGGAAGCAAGAGCACCGACCACTTGGCCACCACGCTACCCTGATGAAGCAGTCCTTTTATAAGTAAAAATAAAAAAAACATGTATATTACTTACTGCATCAACAGTGCATATGCAGAATTCCATCACCCTGCCATAATTGTGTGAAATATACAGAAATAAGATTCAAAACATGGGAATGAAATGTCCCATTAACACGGTGTAATTTACAATTAACAAGACTTTTCTTCTCTTCATGATTCGTGGCTATGGAGGAATAGTTTAATAAAAGGAAGTGGAGCCTGACAACCATTTGCTAGATAAGTGACACATGTACAGCTGATGGCTATCATGAAAATAGCAGCAGTTTATATATCAGAGGAGGCTTCTGTGTGTGTGAAAACTGTGCCACCCTCGCCCCAGGTGAGGCAGTGCTACTACACTGCTTCACTACCATTTATTTTTGTCCCATTCACTTTAGATGAGCTACAGACAGACCATCCCCCCCTCTGCACTTAAATGGAGTCTTATGGCAATAACTCCTGCCCCTGAAGCAGTCCGTCACCTGTAAAAATCTATACACATTCTCAACTTGAATATGATTGACACAAAACTCTGACCAATCACTGCCTTTATTGGGGCCGCCCCTCCTCATACGCTGAATACACAATTGCGTAGGGCCTCCCGTCGTGATATGTGGTGCTCAAGTGCCATTCCCAGTTTTTTCCAGTCACAGCCACAGAAGCCATGTAAAGAGCGATATCATTTGAACAGACCAAGAGATGTTTATCATTTTGTTGTGAGTGGTGCAGCTTGGGATGGATGCCTATTGAAGGTTGGTGACCTTCACCTAGTCTTTTTGGGAAAATAGGTTGCTATTCATTCACCAATCATGCACTTCACATGAGCCGAGGGGTTGTAAGTGCTAAAGCATGTTATGTTTAAGATGGCAGGAATGCATCATATCATAGGTACTTTAAATATGTTAGAATTACATCATGTATGGAAATAAACACAACACATCACAGTCACAGTGTGTATGTTGCTGTGTTGACCTCACTTTCAGTATTTAAATCTACCCAAATGTTAAGCCACAGACTGTCTAATGTGATTTGATGAGTGTGTTGTCTGTATGTTTCTGTCAGAGTATACCAGAGATCCCACCAAAGCCCGGGGAGCTTCAGACAGAACTACAGGGCTACAAAGTCAGAGAAGAGACTCTCGCCACTTTACAGCGCATTAAAGAAGAAAATAAACCATACTGAGATGGAATTACACAATAAATGCTCTCTGATGGACACTTGGTCAAGAAGACAGTGGTCAGTTTTGTCTGTGTGTCTGTAGGCTGCAATATGCCCAACAAACAAGTGAGTTTGTGTACTTTTACAAACTGATATTTTCAGTTTTTAGGTATTTGGCTCGGCTACGACACACAGGATTGGAATATCCTGCTACGGCTTGACATTTGTCTGTTGGGAAATAAGGAGTTCCTTTGGTTTTTAGGACTTTTAATATCAGTGTTGAATGTTTAAGACACGGAATACTAATTGTTGAGTTATTACGTAACTGTTATCTATCCAGAGTATAATAGAACTATAAATGTTATTTTCCCACTGTTTAATAAAATACAGAAATGTTATCAGTGTTTGCTTTTTTTATATATAGTTTTTACGTACTTGAGGTATGAGGAATGCATTGTTTTGATTTTGGTTCACCATGTCCCAGTGGAGGTTCTTTTCTTTTTTTTTAAAGGTTTACTCGTTATTCACAAGGTGACTGATAGTTGTCACCTGGATGTTTGATTGTTTGAAACAAATCAAACTCATAATTACTGTGATTATTTAAAAAATGACTGATCTGTATGTTTTTGATTCAGTATGAAAATAAGTAGTTTATTAGAGACACTCTAAAATGCACAAGTACACCATATAGAAGTAGGAAAAAAGAGGAAATGTAAAGATGATACATGTTAGTGTTTCAAATTTTGATTCTATTAAATCATACGATAATTTGAGAAACGTACGTTTGTTCCCCTACTCCTCCCAGGTCCTTTGGCTGATTTCCACCAAACTTGTCTGTGAATGACAGTCGACTCCAAAATTGCCCTGAAGGGGTTTTTTTTTGACAAAGGTCAAGGTCATTGGAGTCGAAGGATAAAACTTTGCTCTTCACTCCGATGTTCACCCAACTGGAATTGTCCAGGCAAGATCAAAATTACCAGTGGCCAATCATTCTCAAGCTTATTCACTCTGATTTACATCAAACCTGGCACACACATGAAGGTGAGTTCCAGAATTGCCCAGTAAGATGAAATTTGCCAAAAGTCGTTCATTGGGGCCAAGGTCATGTCTGTCTGTCTGTTCGTTGGACTACTCCTGTCAGGTGCTTTTGCTGGTTTCTATCAAACTTGGTATGTTAATGAAGGTTGACCCCGAAATTACCTGTAAAGAATTCATTTTGGTCAAGGAATTTGATTTTCAAACCCAATTTGGACCAAATGTGTCACACATTTAGGTGGATTCCAGAATTGCCCTGGCAAAGTCAGCCAGAGGTCAACCATTTGGGTGAAGGTCAAGGTCACTGGGGACAAATGTCAGATTGCTGTAACCCTCACTGTCTTCATGCCCACAGGTACTATTACCTAGTATTTCAAATTAGTTGAAGGAATGTTAGGTCAAGTCTGGGAGCATGCGCTGGTGCTGCGCATCGCCACATCCACCATTCCATGGAACCGTCTTGGGTCCTGGATGGCAAACACCCAGGCAGACAACCGATCCAAGAATGCTAGGAATTAATGCAAAATACTTCAAACTATTTAGTCCAACACATTGAGTGGAAGTGGTGTATTTTGCTTAATTGAAGTCGAGTCTGGGAGCATGCGCTGACGTCGCGCATCTCCGCATCGAACACACCATGGAACCGTCCTGCTTGGCAACCACGGAGGCAGATAACCGGTGCATCCCCACCTCTCGAAAGTAACCATGTGTTGACTACAGGTGAACCATGGGCATCCTTTTAACCTTCTCCAGCCACTGACACTCCCTCACAAAGCAAGTGATACTTCTCATCCGAGTCTCTCTAAGAAACCATTAGTTTGACCCAAAGTGGTTCCAGTAGTACCCAAGGATCCTCCTTAGGGACCTGGTACCAAAGACATATAGTTGTCGCATTAGGTCACCAGTTAGCGTCTAAGTGTTACAACCATACAGTAAGACGGGAAGATCCAGGACCTTAATTGAAACAATGCTTGGATTATTTGAGCATTTACTGCATTACCCACTAATGGAACTGATGTTTAATGAAGTAGAATTGATTATTTTTCAACACGTATGAATTCGAGTTAAGAAACTGTAGTTGATAATGATAGCTTGCAGAATTGAAAGTGGAATTAGACATGAGCCCGATTCAGTGTTATTTTTAAAATAAACCATTCAGACCAAATAATGTGAGAAAATAAAGGATCCAAGCCAACATCTTAAAATGTTTATGAACAGTCTGCTATTCCCAAAGCTGCTCATTTTATAAAGTTAGAACAACGAAAAGGAGCAAATCCTTAGATTGACAGTCAAATTTGTAAATATTTAGTGTTTTGAATTGATGTGACTTTTTTATGTTAGATAATTATTAAAATAGGTCTATTTTTTGTTGAATAAACAGTATAGTCCCCTCCAAAAGTATTGGAACAACAAGGACAATTCATTCTTTTATTTATATATACAGTATATATATATACACTTTACTACTACTACTACAATGTACTTATATACACTATATACATTGCTTCATTTGAGATCAAAACATGAACATAAGAAGACATATAGAATGACATTTGTTTCATTATTAAGCAAACAAGTTGACAGAAATCCAAGCAAAAAAATGCAGCTTTGAAAACAAAAATCAAGGTAGACATGACAGTTTAGAATGTCAGCTTTTATTCCTGGGATTTACGTCTACATGTGTAAAACAACAACCTTTTGCATCAGACAGCGATGGTAATGAAACAAGTGGTGGCGTTTCACCTTCCCCTTTTTCCTCCTCTGGTTGAGGCCTTGAACCTATGACCATCTGATCATAAGCCCACATTTCGAACCTTTAGTGTAAACCGGGATCTCCTGTTTTGGAAGCAAATGCACGAACCGCTTGCTCCACTGTTCCAAGTGTTCCACTGTACCCTTCCAAGGTATGACAAATAAATGTACGCATATATAAGGTGTAATTAGTTTCAAGATACCATAAATTATTATATGTAAATATGGTGTGATTAATTCCAATATATGATAAATAAGTATCCCTAAATATAAGGTGTAATTACGGTAGTGCCAAGGTACGACCACAAATAAATATCCCTAAATATAAAGTGTAATTATGGTAGTGCTAAGGTACGACCACAAATAAGTGTACCTAAATATAAGGTGTAATTACGGTAGTGCCAAGATACGACCACAAATAAGTGTACCTAAATATAAGGTGTAATTACGGTAGTGCCAAGGTACGACCACAAATAAATATCCCTAAATATAAAGTGTAATTACGGTAGTGCCAAGGTACGACCACAAATAAATATCCCTAAATATAAAGTGTAATTACGGTAGTGCCAAGATACGACCACAAATAAGT
>OMMV01069676.1:0-13922 GCA_900302635.1 Chatrabus melanurus
TCTATAGACGTCATTGGCAGTCAACAGTTGTATTTAAATTGACGTCTATAGACGTCATTGGCAGCCAATGAGTTAATACTAATCGTCACTTTTACAGTTATTGTCACAAGCTGCCCGTGGGATTCACTCACTCACGTACATTGTTGCAGTACAAGCCCTACTCTGTTACCAGCACAGGGAACATTTTCCAAAATGAACACAAAGTGGCCATGAGATGCAATACCTGCATCAATCCTTGGGGCAATATAACCATAGAAGTACGACTGCCCTGAGCGCAGTCCAACAAAGTACAAAAAAAAAAAGAAGAAATTACTCGGGTAGAACAACAATAAAACATAAATGACTGGAAGTGGAAATGAGAAACTATATGAGTTCATCCCCAATGATGTCATCATATGGTTCTACAGTGACAAATATTTCAGAGCAGCTGTAATGAGATCAGCAACAAAGGAATGGAGGATATTCAGCCATCAGCCAGGGATGATTCAGTGCCGGTAAAACGTCTGGTCGAGACACTTTTTAATCCTTCTGCTTCATGTAAGATACACAGGGAAATATGTGACTAATGACACATAGTTAAAGGAATGTTTGTGGTACTTTTTGCTGGTTCCATGAAACTTTCTTTACAGTTTCGTGGCTCTGCACAGAAACTGATGCTGACCTCTCCCATGTAGGTGGACGAGGCTAAAAAAAAAACCTTGTTCCATCCACAAATGTTAGTTTCTTTGCTGGATATACACTATTTTCTCTTTAGATCACCTCTTTTTGTCCTGTCTATATCTGTCACAGGTGTTTGGTTAGGTAAAAACCCCATTCCCTTGTTCCCCTTTGGGAGTACTGGCCTAACTGTTGGCACTCCCTTGAGCCTCGGCTGACGCCGCACAACCATTTGTCAACGGTGACCCTGAAACGCTACCCCCCATCTGTCTTCCTTCCCTTCCTCTGCTATTTTTAAAACCTGTACATGCATGCGAGTTGTTCCCAAAAAAAAAAAATCCTTAAAACGTCAAAGTCTGGACAAAAAGGCACAGAAGAGAAGGGGCAATACTTCAATACAATTTATTTACAGCCCCAAATCACAACACAAGTTGCCCCAAAGTGCTAAACACACGTAAGCTTTAAACCTTACCCACCCTCTGAGCACCACATTGGCAACAGAGGTCAGGAAAAACTCCCTCAGGTGGTTTTTTTGATTATAGGAAGAAACCTAAAGCAGACTAGACTTAGTGGGGCGACCATCTGCTTTGGTCATACTAACAAAAAACAAAAATCACAGCAAGGAATTGTCAAATATGCAGAGAAAGTACAAAATACAACACAAAAGAGCCTGAAAGAATCACATCCTTAATTAATTAACCCCTTCACAACATGCCGAGATTGAGTTGGTGTATATTTGTGTCTTTGCATGTAGCTATAACAAATTGTATATGCGGCTCCGATTTATAAAGTGTGTAACGTAGAGAGCACAACCCAGGACCCCTGAGCAGGAAGTGACACAGGTGGCTTCATAAAAAGCTCTTTAATGTGAGGCGCAGAGTCAAAAACAGATGTTACACACTCACTGAGCAGACAGTTCACAAAAAACGCAGAGCAATACTCAAGTCCGTGAAGCAGGTGAGGGTTCAGAACCAGGAGGGCAATCGGACCAGGCAGTCCAAGATGGCAGACAAAAGCTCGGTTCAGAGAACACGAGATCAGAAACCAGGAAAGCAAACACAAGGAGAAACGTGCGAAAGCTCTGCATACTACGAAGACAATCTAGCACTGGAGGAGCGGAGAGAGAGAGAGGTAAAATAGAGCAGGGACTAATCAGCTAAATGGGGAAACACCTGGGAGGACACAACAGGAAGCAAGCAAACAAAACTACACAAGAGACAGAGCCCTTCACAATAAAACACCAGAGATGCACAAAAGGCAGACGCGTGACAAAGTGTAACCATTGCTCATGTCACATCCAACAGACACCAGATCTGGATCCAGCTCCTGGAATTATGCCATACCAGTTGCAGGACAGCTTGGAATTGGTTAATAATGCAAATTTGCATGTCAGTGTTCACTGAAGGTGAATTTGACAGTTTGTGTGAATTGATCAGGCAACTCTATCGCCTTTGTAAGTAAGTAAGTAAAATGTATTTATATAGCATCTTTCAAGATAAAAAAAATCACAAAGTGCTTTACAGCAACAATAAAAAAGAAAGAAAAAATACAGAAATTGAAATACAGCAGTAACATAAAACTAATTTAAAAAAAAAACCTGTACAAATGGGTCTTGAGCTTCTTTATAAAGGTTTCAATGGATCTCACAGATCTCAAATGGAATGGCAGCGCATTCCACAGTTTGGGAGCCACAACCTCGAAAGCACAGTCTCCTTTGGTTTTCAGTCCAGACCGAGGGACAACTCACAGGTTTTGGTCAGAGGAACGTTGAAAGAGAGGAAAGACATGGATTGAGACTGGTTCAATTAAAGTGAATTCAGATTCAGTCCAGGATTGTGTGGCTAAATGTACGTGTGGCTGCAGAATTAAGGACAGTCAAGTGAGGCTTCTGGTGGGATTGTAATGCCAGACTTCTTGCTCACGAGGTCAGCCAAAGGGAAATCCCCTTATTTCAATTTGGATTTCACCTTGCAACATAAGCAATCCCACCCTGAAATCTTTCAGTTTTGTTCATCGTTAAGATTGCCTCCATCGGATAAAACTGTAAAACAAATTCACTTGCTGTTTCACCTCCATGCCACGCTGCATCGATGCAGTCATTCATGCAAAAGGAGCCCCAGTGAAGTACTGAGTGCATAAATGAACATACTTTTCAGAAGTTCAACAATTCTGTATGATAAATCCTTTTTTTTTTGATTGATCTTATGAAAAATTCTAATATTTTGAGATACATTTTTTCTATTTTTTTTTAAGTCCATTTTTGTTAAATGCAGGAAAATGCAATTTAAAAATGGGAATTTAAAGGAAAACGCATTAGGAAATGCAGAGATTTCCACAAATAAAATGAAAACCGTATTTTCAAATTCTCTAATATTTTGCACACTCAACTAAAAATTTTCCAGAGGTCTTCAATGGTCTTTACTCGATTCTCTGACTCCCACGTTCCCCGAGGTTGTCATACGCCACCCATGATGGACTGATGGAACTGCAACTTGTCACTGATCAACTTTAAGCCTTCCATTTATTCGTGATGAAATTCCGTCCACGTATGAGGAATCATGTCAGTGATTAATGTTACAAAATATCTGTGACTGAACTTTTTGCACATCCCACGTGGGGTAAACCAAACAGTTCACGATGGTCTGATCCTGCCGGTGTGTCCAAATGTTCTCGTGAAAGACGCTGAGCCCCAATTTAGATCACTGCAAATTTAAGTTACTTTGGATAAAAGCCTCCATGCAAACTGAATAAACGTTTTAACGGAGGTTGCATACAGTAATTACAGTAGACACTTTGCAGGGGGAGTTAATAGGATGTGCAGTGACTTTTCTCTGTAAAACCCTTAACACTAATAACCACACACTATCAACTTAATTAAAGACTGCTGCTTTAAAAGCCCCATAATGCCTCCACCTCTCTCTGGTGTTCTCGGTCGTCCTTATTCTATCTTTAACTCTCATTTGTGCTCATTCTATCGTTCATTCTTTATTTTAGAGCAGAAAGCTGTTGAGTCACTCTTTTGTTGTGTCCATTTTTTCCCCCCTCCCTCTCGATCTTTGAAGTCAGACAAATTCCGGCGCTACGATCTAAAAGCGACGCGCTCAGTGCATCCCATCAGTTACATGATGCGATGCGGCACTTTTAGGGCCACATATTAAGGACTCTGCAGTTAAAAGAAGCAAGCGTGCCGGAACAAGTTTTAAATGACCTGAAAACTAAAAATAGTTCTCGTCCAAAAGTTGTTCACTGTAGAATTTAAAGTGAAGGAAGGACAACGCGTTGTAAGGTGAAGGCTTAAGACTCATGTAGCCACACATGTCTACACGCAAGCTTCCAGGGTTTTAAATATGTATTCTGGTCAAGATAAAATCCTAAAAAAATGAATGAATAAATAAAATAATGATCTGTAACCTACTCCCAGTACCACAAAATTAGGTTTTATTGTCAGATAGAGAAAAGAAACATCGATACGACTCTCCATGTGTTCTTTAGCACAACATAACTGTGAGGAATAACTTCTGGAAATAAAATGAAGGGTGAAACTGCGAGTTGCTTGCTTTCTTTTTATCTGCACTGAAGGCGCAATAATTTAAAAAAATTTGTCCCACTGAAAGCATTTTCCTCCATTAGTGAGAGCGAGCCTCAGGGAGCTGAACACATGTCTGAGTACAATGTTATTCATTTCATCTTTATTTTATCAGAAAATGTGCAGATTAGGAAAAGATTTATTATAAATTTCAATGCAATGAATTCCTGATTAGCAGTGTGATGCTGCTCCATTTGATTCATCATTTTTCATGCTAATTTAGCCTATTACTCAGTAAATTTATGTCTACCTTGTAAGGCAATATCCCATATTTTTTTTAATTTATGGACATTTCAAAAAGTTAGAATATTGTGAAAAAGTTCAATATTTTGTCAGTTAATTCAGAAAGTGAAATTTTTATATAATCGAGACTCATTACATATTAACTAAAATGTGTCAGGCAATTTTTTTATTTTTATTTTGATAATTATGGCCTACAGCTCCAAAACAATTGAAAAAAATGTATCTCAAAATATTAGAATATCTCATAAGATCAACAAAAAAGGGATTTATAATCCAGAATTGTCAAACCTCTGAAAAGTCTGTTCATTTATTCACTCAATTCTTAGTTGGGGCTCCTTTTGCATGAATTACTGCATCAATGCAGCGTGCCATGGCGGCGAAACATTTTAGTTTATATGTAATTAGTCCAGAATATATAAAATGTTCACTTTCTGAAATAACTGACAAAAAAAATTGAACTTTTTCCTGATATTCAAATTTTTTTGAGATGCACTTGTATGTTGTTTTCATGTCCAGAAAATTGTTTGATTCAGAAAATGAACATTTCTCATTTCTTTGGTGGCCAGCAGACCTAAGATTTGGAAATGAAAGAAGAAACTTACAAACAAGCTCTTTCCATGCGTGATGGAAATTAGGAGCAGGTGTAGTCGAAGCTACATACAACTTCAACCACACCTGCTCCTAATTTCCATCATGCTTGTGCTGATAAGATTATTTCCTGCAACAAACCCAGATAAATCCAAACAACATCCAGAATATGGCAGATTAAATGAGCAAAACAATTGCTTTTTCTATTGAGCTGGTGCATCAAATTTAATCAAATTTTAATTATAAATATATATATTTTTAATTTAGCCTAGCAGGACATATAGTTTCAGACTAACAAAAATATCACATCAAACAATAAACAATAGACACTTCAAAATGAAATTCAGGGAAAATCAAAATATTTTCAATCAACACATTTACAAATTTCAATAGGCTCAGATTTCATGGATATGCCCTTTGAATCTGAAGGCTTACAAGACGATAGCATTTATTGTTTCTGAGTGATCGTGTTAACTATCTAACCATTCACTCATTAAATTTTGCAAGGTCCATGCCTAGGCTCATGCCAAAGCCTAGGAAAACTGTAAGTGTAATCAGATGGATGGATCTTTTCTTCATGCAATCCCTTCACACAAACACCAAACGCATACAAAGCGAAAGTAAAGTCACTGCGTCAAAGCTAAGTCAAAGGATGAATACAGGCTCGAGCTCGGAGTATAAATATTTAGTTACGTCCAACTTTATGGAGGGAAAGTTTGTTCAAAGCAGTGTGGAGAACATGATGCACATGTAGCCTTCAGCAGACAGACGTAAGGACACAAAGATCTGCCCAGGCAACAACTCTTAGGGTGTCGTTCATGTTCATGGATGTGATGCAAAACCGTGTTTCAGAGTTGAAGTTTTAAGAGCAAAGTGCTGACAGAGAGAGAGAGAGAGAGAGAGAGAGAGAGAGAGAGAGAGAGAGCAACAGAACGAGAGAGAGAGGGAGGGCAAGGTTAGGTTTAACAGGGTCAAGTTCAGTCCTTCTCCCTGCTGCATTATGCAATCAGCTGACAGAATTAGCATGGCAACCCGATTTAGCCGACCTCTTTTCCCCGTATATCACATCCACACACATCACACACCACTTTATAACTAATGCAACTCTAATTTGATCTATCTATCTATCTATCTATCTATCTATCAATTTTCAAAAAAATATTTACACAAAATTTAACAAAAAGTTCAAAGTGAAAAAACTCCCCAACATGCTCTAAATTAATATTGAAAAACATAAAATAATTGATTGCAGAGGCACACACACTATTAATACACCACAAATTCTGTAAGTCTGAACTTTTAAAAACAGATAACTTTTGACAAGTCAGGGGATAAAGACCAAAACATTTCCAAGTCACTGAATTGTTGGATAGTATATGTCAAGGTCACCCAAGGTCAAATGTCATTAACCAATATAAAGGTATGTATATGTGACTTCATATTTGTAATTGAATATTTATTATGAGTAATTAATAGTAACCACAGGTGTAACTTAATTCCTCGAAATAGCCACTGTAAATATCCCCTATATACTGCCTTTTATTTAGCATTAGGTGAAAATTTGTAACTTGGCCTGTGACCTTGACTTACAACCAATATTTCTCAAAATCACATCACTTTGTCCTTGGCTGACACTCAATCATGTCATGAAGTTTGGTCCAAATGGGATCAAAAGTTCTGGAGTTATTTTGTTCACACACAGAGCCGAAAACAAGACCCCAACATGTACAGGTATAAGAAACTGCTAAAAAGAAGGCAAACAAATAAGTGCTGACTGGCAGGCAAATTTATCAACAACAGAATAACTTCTCCAACATTTAAGAACACACAAAAATCTTTGGTTGGAAACGCAATTAACAATAAACAGGCACACAGTGATGACAGCAAGGTACAGACAGAAAAAAAACTCCAGCTAAATCTAAATTAAGATGTTAAATGCTAGCTTTCCAATAGGACCTTGACACAGCAGTTGACCTACTCATGACAGGATCCCAGTGCTGCGGATTTGGAATTCTATTAGTATTACCAGCTATAGGGAAGGGAGAAAATGTCATGCAGTCATCAGGAAGAGGCCAATCCATAGCTTCTATCCATCAGCCAATTACTGGTGCTAAAGTGGAATTAGATAGGTATTGACAATGAGAGGAGGTGGAGGGAGATTAGAGAGAGAGAGAGATGGAAAGAGGAGAGCAATGAGGAAGGAAGCGAGGAGAACAGACAGGAAGAGGGAGGAAAGGGGAGAGGGGGAGGGAGAAATGGATGGAAAGAGAGAGAAGATAGAAGCAGAAAATGATATTGAATGGAGAGATAAGAAAAAGGAATGAAATATGGGATAAAATGGAAGGAAATAAGATGAAATCTTAAATGGAGTTGATTAAAATATGAGACGAGAACTAACAAGAGGCACTTTAATTGCCTAATGTGCAGCAGAGACTTCACAGGTTGATTAATAAATATTAAAGTCATAGACTGTGTATATACTGAACAAACTGCCATCCATAGGTTTTCTGAGCAGGTTTGAAGCTCAAATAGAGCGGCTCCAAATTGCCATCTTGGCAGTGCCCGACTCCGCCTAACTCACAGCTAACCGATAAATGAGTAAAGAAGTGGCGCATGGGCAAGACCGGCGTGACCTGGGTGGGACAAAAGAAACCCGAACATGCCATCCATTTCGCTCTTACCGAACAAGCGAAGCTATGGCTAAGGTCTGAAACACACCGCCAGTGTCACGTGCACATCACTTCGAACATGTGCGTCACAAGCAGCAGTCGTGCGTGTGTGTATTTACACTGGGCTGTGTTTCAGCTGGATTTGTGTGGCGTTGCTGCTCAATCTTTCCGCATAATTTGTCTTTGATAATGACATTTATTCCACACTCTGTATCTTCTGTGACCATTTTTTGAACGTGATTTTTCATAGGGCACAATCAGTTTGGGCTTTTATATATGTGTGTGTGCGCAAGTTTTTTGCTTTTTTTTTTTTTTACTTGCTCGTTTAGCTGATGTGGCCGTCACCCGACACCACCTTCCTGAAAGCACACCACGTATCAAACATTTTGGAATATATAAACTTAAAAATATATATAAATAAATACATATAGACTCACCATCAACTTTTCCTTTGTTATATTACTTTTATAATCCAAATCTTAAGTCACAGACCTCCGTGCGGGTTTAGTTCAGGAGCATTTGGAAAAGTGAAGAGCAGAAAGTTACTTCTTGTAACCGGACAGCAGTCGTGTGACTTTTTTCATTGAAATGGTTTTTTAAAAAATTGTATTTATATTTTTGATGTCTGTGACTTCTTTCCCAGTCATAGAAATGCCAGTAAAAGGTATTAATTATTGAATGTTGCTGGTAGGATGTCAAAATGCCTGTCTACAGATAATTTTTCTGACTATTTTAGCTGTGTGCCGCTCGTGGTACGTGTGAAAAAAATAGGTGCTGCATCTATTCTCCAGAGGTACACGAGACGCAACACACGCATTCGGGACGTTCCTGGGATGCTGCACTGATATAGGCGCTGTGCAAGGTTTAATCTGTTAACACGTACGCCTATGTGAAAATCAACACACAACGCAACTCGGGTGTTTGATTAACATATTTTTGTGGAATCTGTGGTGGTTTTCATAATCGGTGGCTTAGGTGTGGGTACTAAAATGTATGACCAGCACATTGCTTTAGTAACTGTCACCAAGCTATCTGCTAATTAATGCTAACCTGGTGCTAACTGTGCTAGCATACAAATTAATAATACTAAAATTTCACTCAATGAAAATACTGGAGCACCAACTTCTTAGATGGTCCATCAGTACAATTAACCACACAGCAAGCCGTATTATCTCAGATAATTTTAATAAAATGCTCAGAAAGTATAAACACAGTCGAGTCCACAGCAGCTAGCAGCTGCTGCTAGCGGGGCCCTGACTCCGGCACACAGCTGTCACTCAAAACAACCACACCCCTAATCTGTATAAACCTTTCAAGGTTTCTGTGGCCACAGTGTTCTCAACAATTACACACTCCAGGCAACTCAAAACTTGCATACATGCTGCTTACACGACCCCATTTAAAGTGCATATACCCAGATTGCAAAAGGTCAGACACTTCAAGCCCCACAGAATTTTGCCATTTTGACCCCCTTTTAGCTACAGCTCCCTCATCATTGTTGACAGACAGAACAAATGATACCTACTTGACCATTCACCAATGTTATAGCGCTTAATTCCCTGTACTTTTCTCACAATCAGTCTTTTTCTGGCAAGTTTGAACCCAAATTGTGGAGAATGCACGGCATCCATTTTGGGGAAACCCCTGTTTGTTACAGTGCCGTGAAAGCGAGGCTCTGAGGTCATGTGGTTGTCAAAGGGAATTCCCCAGAAACCACGTGGATTTGACAGAGGACAACACAACAGATACTATTTTCACTGTTGGGCCTCAAAAGAAGAAGAGAAGGGAGAAATAACACAGGAAATCATTAGGGGGAGAGAAAGAGTCGAGGATCATTCTGTATTGAGACAGGACAGTCTTGAGCCCTTGATGATCCAAGGTGAGATTTTTTTCATGATTTCTCTATCCTGAAAAGAAAATTCCTGTTGGACACTGCTTTGCTTTGGCTATTTTTTCCCCTGAAGAAATAGACCGATGGTATGGTACTTAAACTGAAAAATTAAAAAATTTAAAAAACAAAAAGAAAGAAAATTCTCTGAAAACATAGGCCAATGGCATGTTACTTTCACTGCTAATAAACAGCTCACTTTTTGACCATTTTAAAAGTACACAGTATTTTCCCCTTTAATTTTTTGCTGGTATTTTAGGGCATTTACCGTCACACAGTGACAGGTAGTCAATGCGCTAGTTATTCATAACTTTATGGCTTAAATAGCTTAAACTGATTAGTTACAAAAAATTCTCCCCAAGTACAGTTGTCATGAATGAGGAAACTAGCTCAAGAGACCAAAACTGTTTTTTGTACCAGGCTGTAAACATTTATTTGTTTATTTCTGCTGTAAAGTTGGAGATTATGACATGGGCTTCTATGGGGAGTGACTCGCTTTTGGAGTATATATTCCATAAAATATAAAATAATTCTATATATAAATTCTATAAAATAAAATTAGCACTTTTTTTTGCAAATTTGTCTCCATCAAGTGTTGGGTGGAGCCTAGATGATTGACAGCATTACACCTGCCGCAGCAGCAAACAAAACCTTCAGAATTCAACCTTAAACGTGAAGAATAAGAGTTGCAAAGGAATGAAATATAAACAGAAAAAGTAGAAAAGTAGAAATAGAAAGAAGAAAAGTGGTAGCAAGAAAAGGAAAGACAGACTGTAAACTCGAAGCTATGTAATGAATTTATGCCTGGCTGGCAGATCTTTATAAGTTATTGGAAAAATAGCTGGGGCGGAGTATTGACACAGCAGGGCTTGGGATCAATACATTGAGAATGGGCAATACATTTTAATTTAAAACTGTTCAAACTTTAGCAGCAAATCCATGTGGCTCAGTGCAGCCTCTCACCCGTCCAAGCACACGCATGCATGTACACGCACACACACGTGCACGCCATACAATAAAAAGGGTTTGGGAGAGAAAGAAAGGGACTCAGTCTGAATGATCACAGCACACGTTTAAAATGATGGTGAGAGAATTTAATTGGATTACAAGTGTTTCTTCAACTCGTTTCTGACAATCATATACTTAAGCTTATTCTAAGTTAAAGCTTAAAGTGGTCATATTGTGTAAAATTGTTTTAACAGTTAAAATGTGATCGGAATTTCATGATAAATATCAATCAAGTCCCACAAATCTGAGTCTGTGAATTCATCAACACTCCAGCACTAAGCAAAGTGTTTGGCTGAAACAGCTCATTTTAGACATTTGTGAAATATGTCACAGAAGTCTCTTTCTGAGCCCCTGCCTGCTGTTTGAGATATGACCAAATGACACATGTGGCAAAAACAGATGGTTTAGCTCACAGATACATAGGTACCATCCTGATCAGAATTATTGGCACCTATGAAATTTAAGTACCAAATTTAAAATATGTTCAGAAATAAATGCAAATGAACCAGTTTTATCAGATCAGAATATTTAATAAAATGGTCAAAGTTATTGAACAACCACACAACAAAATGCTCTCGTAACCTGCATTGTGTCACTGGGCTCAAACCCACAATCAACGTCTTGGGAGGCAGGTTTTCTAACCATGAGTCTAAAAGCCAAGGCCTCCAGCATGTGTTGCTACAATGTCTTTTGGTGTTGAGGAGTGAGGTTTACTCACTACCATTACACTTTTAGACAGTCAAATAAAAACTACAAGCATAAAATATATATGTGACACAATAGACCCTATTGTAACTAGGTAAAATCGACCCACAATGCATTGCTTCATCAACTTCCGTGAGATTTCAGCTGATAGACGCACTTCCGGTAGCTGTATCTGCAGTGAGGATTTTGTCTTTGCAGCGTCGGGAAAATAGGCTATATTTCTGGGTGTGTTACCAGTGCTGTAGTTGTTGTCACGTGTGTTAACATTCTTTCACCATGGATGATTGCGAAAATTTCAGGAAAATGACAGTGCCACAACTTTAAAAAAATTCTCGCAGAAAGGGGTGTTCTGTGTCGTGGAAAACGACGCCGGGAGTTGTTGAGTCTCGCCGAGAAAGCCACCCAAGTTTATCCCATTTTGGAAGTGTGACCACAAAGAGTCAGAGACAAAAAGACGGTGGTGACGCACAGCGGACGGATCTTTTTGCGATCTCAATGGAAAAGCTGTGGGGTGGACACGGGATTTGAAAAGGTTAGCACCTGTCTGTGTTAGTGACGTGTATGCTTACCTGCTTATTGACTGCGGTTATGTTTATTGAACTTCACATTGAACTTGTGGAACTTGGAAGTATTGAAGGGGACAACGAGTTTGTTTACATACGAAGTCGTGCGAAGCCGTGCAGCGCCAGACAGCAGCACAAAATTTTACATGGTTGCTGCGTTCCACCACAGGAGAAGTAACATCGGCGGGATGCGGTTGTGTTATGTGGTATGTAGTTATTGTATTTAATTTAGTTTGTCCTTGTCCTATCTGGTTTAGAGGTATTTGATGTATTTTTGGGGGGTTACAAAGGAGGCCGATACGGAAGTATGGATGTCTGCAAATCTCGGCAAAAAAAGGCAAAACCAGTAGTGCGCACCCTACAGTTGCTCATAAATAACTATATACGATAGGGTCTATTATTGGCACACTTTGATGGATTAACAGTAAATCATCACTTTCACAACCAGCTCCTTCTTCACCACAGCGGTCCAGTACAACGTCCGCAAGACCTCAGACGCAGCACCGATCCGTCTAGCGATCTCACGCTCCATCTTACCCCCACTTGTGAACAAGACCCACAGATACTTGAACTCCTCCACGTGGGGCAGTAACTCTCCCCTGACCCAGAGGGGACAATATATTCTTTTCTGACAGAGGACCATTGTCTAAGATTTGGAGGTACTGATCCTCATCCCAGTATAGTGGGTACGGACTTACAAACGTTGGACAACGAAAGATTTAAAAAAAAATTTACCTTGTCTGATGACTCTCTGTTTCTCTTACAACGTTCAGATGGCACATTCAGAGCTTGGCATCAACAATATAAATATAATACAATACAATAAAAAAGTATCATCCTCCATCCATCCACCAACAATTCAAACTGTTGCTGGTGGTGTAATAGTGGAGCAACTGTGTGATGGTATGTCTATATGGACCAAAATGCATGAGGAATATTTCCAGCACCTTGTTGAATCTATGCCAAGAAGAATTAAGCCAGTTATGCCAGTTCTAAAGGCAAAAGGGTGTCCCACCCAGTACGAGCAAGGTGTACCTAATTAAGGTCACTGTATGTATGTGTCAACTGGAAGTGTGGTGTCCATTTGTGTCATCAGCATACATGATGACATGAGTGCATGTGTCTTTGCCTTATCACGCACCAAAACAAACAAATAAATAAAAACAATGAATGCAGTTGTTTCCACGCAACACATGTGCACACAGGTGGGCAGTCTGTAAGTACAAGTCCAGTTTGACTGAGGCATCAGGGGAAGGACATTTTGACATTTGTTTTCCTCCTGCTCAATTAACATAATTTAATGTTAATCAATCCAAACAAATTATATCACCGAGAATAAATCATAGCAGATTTCCCCATTCCTCAGCGCTGACTGATGCAGTACTTTGCAAAGCATTCATTGATCCAACAACAAATACTGAATGATGAGGATTATTGTATTGTATTCCTATTGTATTCTGCTGTCTGACAATTTACATCATTCATCATTATCCCACCACACAAAGACATATTTGGGATTAATGTACAAATAAATATTGACAAAACTTATAAATAGCTTGTGTGAGAGTAAGGAAACTTAATTTTACGGCACTTTGCATTGCAATCAAGTACAATGTGCTTCACAGAAGAGCAAAGAACGATACATGATGGAGAATGGCAGCAAATAGTTAAATGTAAACACACAATATAATATAATAGAATATAATATAATGGGGCGGCACGGTGGCTTAGTGGTTACCATTGTTGCCTCACAGCTAGAAGGTCCCAGGTTCGCTTCCAACCTGGTCGTTTCTGTGTGGAGTTTGCATGCTCTCCGCGTGTTTGCATGGGTTCCCTCCAGGTGCTCCAGCTTATTCCCACTTCCAAAGACATGCAGGTTAGGTGAAATGGTGACTCTAAATTGACCGTAAGTGTGAGTGTGAATGTGTTTGTCTGTCTATATGTGGCCCCGCGATGGACTGGTGGCCTGTCCAGGGTGTACCCTGCCTCTCACCCAGTGACTGTTGGGATATGCT
>OMMV01069686.1:0-13007 GCA_900302635.1 Chatrabus melanurus
CCGCGTTTATAATTAATTCCGTTTTTAAGGCCAATTCCGTGATTCCGTGATGGCGGATTTCACAGGGCTCTACAACAGTACCTCGACCAATGAGATGAGCCAGATTCTGTATTGTCATATTCGTGTGTGAGTGTGCTGTCGGCTCATTGGTCACAGAGCAGGAGAGGGCTGGGATTCTGGGAATAAGTTTACCGTAAATGTTCATATAAAGCGCACTGTCAATCATTAATTCCATTGACATTTTACAGACTATTTTTGATTCTCACGCTAATACGGGACAAAGTGCGTCCCTTTTCAGCTCAATGCGGTACGCGTACTTTTGTTTCTAAATACGGAACGATTCCATTTTTCAAGGGATGGTTGGCAACCCTAGTGCAGGGTGACTTTAATGGTTGAAATTCTTAATAAGTGAAATTAATCCTGCTCTTTAGTAAGGTCACTCTGTAATTGCCGTTGAATATCTGTGGGATTAAGAGCCCAAATCCTGCCAAAGCGCGCACACACACACACACACACACACGCACACACACACACACACACACACACACACACACACACACGCGCTGAAGGAAATGATGCACTCTGATAACAGATTAATTGTCTATTGACTAATGCTATCATATTCCCAGAATGCATCCTGCTGTGTGTGCTATTGCATTCCACACGATATTGAATTTTTTTTTACCACAGTAAATCTCAAAAGGATGCAATGCATAGATAGCGTATGTTCTTGTGAAACTGTTGAAAATGGCCCAATCAGCAACTTTTATCTGTAAATATCAGCAACAGCCTTCAAAATCGTCTGGATTCTGGATCTGGCTGTTTTTGCCCCATTCCCCTCCACTCGAGTCCTACTGTCAAACCCAGAGAGAACAGCAGTGGAGTCTTTACAAGCATTTCTACGCCATTCAAGCATAGGGCCCCATGTTCCACTCGGCCTACAGCAGCGGACAGCACAGTGAAAGTGTCATCGGTAGTGTACAACCAACGCATTTGTCATTTTCACGCCCAGTGCCCATGTTCCACTTGTACTCAACTGTGCGCCCAAACAAAAATTGCCTTGTTGGCCACCAGACCTAGACTTTGGAAATGAAAGAATCTGACAGACAAGCTCCGTTCAAGCTCCATGCAACTTCAACCACATCTGTTCCTAATTTCCATCATGCAGGTGATAAGGTTATTCACTGGAAGAAGCTCAGACGTGTCCAGGCGGCAGACAGATATATGCTAAAATAAATAAGCAAAACAGACTTGGCTTCGGTGCGTCAATGTTAACCAAATTCTAATCAGTTTGTTGTCATTATATGTCCTTTTAATTTGGAGACTTACAAATTGGCAGCATTTATTACCCTACACGAGGAGGGTATTGTAAATGGACTGTATTTTTATGGCACTTCCACGCTCAAAGCTTTTTTGCCTCACGTTCACCTATTCGCAGACACTCACACACCGATGTCAGGGTGCTGCCATGCAAAGTGCTCAACTGCACACCAGGAGCAACTTGGGGGAATTAAGGATCTTGCCCAAGGACCTTAGTGATTTTCCGGTCTGACGGCAATTTGAACCAAGCATCCTCTGGTCACAAGCCCACCGCTTTAACCGCCTGGCCATCACCATCTTGTAATTGGTTATGTGTATGTATGTGTGTGTGTCTGTGTGTCTACAAATTGACTAAAAAAAACAAACAAACAAACAAAACAGTTGGATGGATTTTCACCAAACTTGGTGGGAATATTGCTTGGGTTAGTGTCTCCAGATGATTAACTTTTGGAACCAATTGGTCCAAGGTCAAGCAAAACATAGCAGAAAAAACATGTTTACCGTAACATCTCCGCTACCAATGTAGCTTAATCAATAGCTCATATTGATCAGTAAAATATTTGTGATCAACTGGTATATGTGACATCATGATGAAGTCACAAAGAAGCCATATATGAAGTTATATATAGTAAAAAAAAAAAAGACACCTTATCAGTTAAAACACCTTAAATGATTTAAAATTAAGAAAATAAATTATATTCCAATAATAATGATGATAATGTGTTTTTAAAAACATTTGAATGATGATGTTGCTTCTTTGCGGTCATCCAGAAGTTTGTTGGGCTCTGATTGAAATCGTTTGATCTCAGTCAGTCAGTCTGCATTCAGACTGAAAGAGTTCGAGGTTTCAGATATATTCAGGGGCCACCACTTTATGAGCCTTAAAAGTGTTTAATAAAGTCTTAAAAGTGGTTTTTAAACGCACAAGTAATTCGTGGAATGAGGCTGAAATTCGTGTGATCTTTCCTCTTATTCCAGATTTTGTTAGAAGTTAGGCTGTGGTATTTAAAGCTACAGTGTGTAGGATTTGGTGTCATCTAGTGGCGAGGTTCCAAATTGCATTATGTCATTGCCGGACAGTTTCCCTTCAACTTTTTCACTTCTTTGGTGACAGGGATTCAAGCAGTCTTGCTTTCTCTTGTGATAAGCAATATGTATGATCCTCCATTTCACAACGAGGGTTCTCAAACTTGTTAGCCTGCACTTAGCTACCAGTACACAGTGAATAGGGGAGCAACCATTGATTTTTCACGTTTTTTTCTTCAGTCTTCTGGCCGCACTGCAAAATGTGAAAGACGGAATAAGTATGCCCCTTTTGGGCTACTGTATCAACATGGCACTGCAACATGGCAGCCTTCATGAGGGGGCCCGCTCCCACGTAGATATGAAGGGCTCATTCTAATCTTATGAAAACACATTGATTTGGTGTTGCAGGTAATTATACACTAATGAACAGATGGTTATGAATGCTATATTCCATTTCTGCTAATAAACACCCCTAAATCCTACACATTGCAGCTTTAAATACTAGTTCAAGCATAATTCCACTTTCCAAATTCTTTGCACCTTCAAAAAGTTCTGAAGCAAGAATTTATTTGCTGATTAAAATTTTAATGTAATTAAAAAAATCTGGGTACAGGATAAACATTTGAGAATAAACAGGATCAACGGGATTACAGGGTGGAAAATGACAATGACCTCACATATGTTTTACAGCAATAATTAATTTCAGTCAGCTCTTGAGAAGAATCAAAAGCCTCCTGTTCGAGTTGAATGAGCATTAAATGATTAGCAGTGGAAAATGATTTTATGCTTTGGGATAATGGGATCCAAGGGGCCAACTATAGCTGAGTGAGAGAAGCAGGTGACCACAAAACCACCTGTCAGTGGGTATGATTCTCTTTTATGTCCAAATGTTGATGTTTCGAGCAAGACATTAAACCCATAAAGTGCTCAGCCATGGGACACATTGACTCCTACAACCCCCTCGCATGCATGAGATAAAGATGTATCGGGGGAAAAAATGGACAATGTGATTCATTGGTGGAATGTAAATTTGGAATGAAACATCGGAAGGGCAATGCATACTCTGCACCTAGTGCTATATCCTATATAGGCTCTGAGGCCCGTTACTGCTGGTGCTTATCTCTGGATTCCATAGCGTGAAGCGGATAAGAGTCTATGACTCCCCCTGGATGAGAAGCCAGTCCAATGCAGGTCACTTCCCCAGCTAAGGCCGGTACCCATTTACAGCTGGGTGGACTGAGACAATGCAGATGAGGTGTCTTGTCCAAAGACACAGAAAGGTAGTCCATGAGCCTGGAGGGGTTATTGTGCATCCGCTGCCCCCCAGAACAGCATCATGAATGGTGTAATTTTATTTGGTGGATCATCCCGATTGAGAATCGTGATGTTAACACTTGATATCTTGGGATGGACTCGGATTCCAGCTGTTTTTCCAAAATGGCCAATGTAAAATTGAAAAAATAAATTTTCTTCATATCTCAGCTCAGAGACAACATACAGAGAAAACAATCGCAAATTATTTGGCGGCCATGTTAGTTTTTGTCAAAACAGTGCTGAAAATGTTGGATTTAGCATTTGTGATAGCTTTTAATGAAGTCTTTGACCTCAAAAACATATGTATCAATAACGAATTCATATCTATATATTGTCTATGAGCTGAGATATGAAGAAAATTTATTTTTACCGATTTCGCGTCAGCCATTTTGAAAAACACCTATAACCAGAGTCCATTCCAAGATATCAAATGTTAACATTGCGATTTTCCAAAACCCACCTTTTCATCCTGGCAGGCCAGCTCCTTAACCACTGAGCTACCTGCTCTCCGATACCTCCTATACCATGCACCTGCACATAATAAACATGTTTTTTGGACTACATTGCCATCATTGTACGACATCTTAGTGATGATAGCGTGACATCACTCACACCACGTAATGACAAATGATTAGCTGATCGATATCAATTCTGGATCACCTCTCTAGCGCTACTGGTTGTGGAGATATCATGGAAAATGTGTTTTTGTGACTATATTTTGAACAAACTTGACCTTTTGCCTGATCTGCTTCAAAAGTTAATCATGTGGACACATTCACCCATGGATACAACATTTGGTGAAAATCTGCTCACCCATTTACAAGTTATTTTGAATGCAGACACATAGATACGAGCGATTACAATACCCTACGCTGGTACACAGGGGAATAATAATGGACCAAGGAGTGATAATGAGGTACACCATAGTTTAGAGAGATTACATCTGATTTGTGCTCAATAGTTTGTACTCTTAAAGACCAAGCTGAGAGCTATGAACAAACCCAATATAGTATAGTTTCTCAGGTAGGAGGGCCAGCTCAGCTGGCAGAGCCTGTTGTCCGTTAACCAAACGGCGGGTGCGTTTGATCCGTGGTTGACACTGCCGCCTCAAGATAAGTCAGTTTTTGGTGCAATTCCACATAAGGCCTTTGTGTTTGAGTATGCAGATGTATGGGTTTTCTCCAGTTCTGCAGTTCAAAAAAAATGAAGGTTAAGCGAGCTGGTAATTTCAAGTTGTCCGTGCAAGCGTTCTTGACCCTAATTCTCAAACTGCTCAAGGTTGGGGCATCACCAACACCACACAGCAAAACTGGGCAATGATATTGAGCAACAAGGTTGATAAATACGACGGACTGTATTTCTATAGCGCTTTTCCATCTCATACAGACACTCAATGCACTTTACGTGATGATGCCTCACATTCACAGACCGATGTAAGCGTGCTGCCATGCATGGTGCTCAACGGCACACTGGGCTTTATTTGGGATTTAAAGGGGAACTCTGGGATTTCTTCTGCTTTGTTGGTAAACAACAGGAACAAACCCCCTCATTATTGACTTGCACAGACTTCGTGGAGGGCGGCGTCACCGAACCGGACGACCAAGCTAAAACTGCTGCCTATAATCAGTGGTTTGAAAACGTTTCTTTACATTTACTAAGGTAAACATGCACACATCTACTCTGTATGGATCCTCTCCATGGTATCAGATGCTTTTTTGCCGATTCATTGCTGACAAGAAACAGTTTACTCTGAGGTTTTTTGCTTACATTATATAGCGGCTTAGCCATACTGGAACGATTATCAACGCTTTTGTCTCGAGTGAAATATTATCTCAAAAATATCTAAAAATGGGGTCCAAGTTGAAAAATCCCAGAGTTCCCATTTAAAGGCCTTTTTCAAGGGCACCTTAGAGATCTTCCTGTCCGACGGGGAATTGAATAGACGATCCTCTCGTCACAAGCCCACTTCTTTAACCTCCAGGTCACCACAATTTCTTTTGGCTTCTCCTGTTTCGCTCGGGCGTCACAGTATGGACCCGCAAGTTGATTTGGCACAAATGACTTTCCTGATGCAACTCCAGACGGACAAGGAGATTTGAACAAGGCCAAGAATGATTTCACTTGTCGGCTTTGCTTCAACATGAAATTAGATGTCCATTTGTGTTGTTTGGACAACAGCTGCGCGCAGGCAGCAGCAACCCAGTACGTTCTTGTGGCTCGCAGCGTCATTACCAAACATAACGTGTGGAGGCGGAGTCACATCAGCCCCTCTGTGTGCACATGTGTTAAACAGCACATGGCTTGCTGTGTGGTCCGAGGCTTAATTTGGGATTAGCACTCAGGATATTGCAGATTAGCACACTCCACATTTGACCTTCTGTGTCTCATCAACTGGTGATGGATGGATAAGCTTTTATCTTTTTGTAGTTTAACTGCTGAGGCCATGACCTGGAATGAAAAGCGCTCGAGTATGTTGTGTAAAAGTGTCAACATCAAAGGGAGGATTACACGCGCGCACTTGATGACTTTGCAAACCTCGAGGATCAACTCAAACTAATGAGCTTCAATTCTTCATAAAGTTAGCGGAAGGACAGTTGAAATATTTACTGTCACTTTCAACATTCTTAATTGTTGGAATAATTACAGCTATTCCCAGTAAGATATTGCTTTCAACCACTATTTCTGAAATAACCAAAGCTAGAAAAGGTCTGGCAGGATGCACTGGTGCCACGTGTCGCAGGGTCCACCATACCATGGAACTGCATTGGATCTGGGTTGGGAGCCACCCAGGCAACAACCGGTCCATACATTTGCTGCAGCCAGGTGATACGATACGAAGGCAACCTTTTTGCCTTCTTCAGTTGTTGGCGTCTTCGGCACTGGATCATGCTCAGGGACGTGCGTCACATGTCCACAGTGTCATAGCTGGCGCTCCCTCACAATGCAAATTGTACGACTCAGCTGAGTCTCCGTTGTATAACTGTTCATTTGACACCGATGGTGGTTTTCCACTGAATGGTACCTGCTTGACTCGACTCTACTCCCCTTTTCCAGTTCTCCATTGGCCAAACCTGGAACCTCTGTTGCGGTTCCAAGAGGGTTATGGTGATACCAAAAGGTAACAGAGATTAGTGATTGGTCAGAGAGAATCATCACCATCACTGCATCATCATTGTGCAAGTCCTGACCAAACCCGCCATCTTTGAAATACTGGCAAGTAGCACTGTCTGTACTGTACTAGAATACAAAACCTGATATTCACTGATTAGTGTGTGTCATGTTGAAGATGACGTCATAGCAGTTTCATGCAGCATCGCTATGATGAGTTAGGGGTACTACAATCAGCAGAGGAAAAGGAAGCACCTGGTACCAAAAGCGAGTAGAGTTGAGCTGGTACCATCTGGCGGAAAAGCCCCAAAAATGATTACAACAGTACCCAAGGATCCTTGGCGAGCCAAGTGCCAAACACATCCATTTGTCACCTTAGCTCACTGTTAAGCACCTAGGTTTTACAACCATACTGTTAGACTTGAAGCACCAAGACACTTAAGAATCGGACCTTCATCCTGATGCAGAAGTATCAGCATCGCCAAACACATCTGTCCAGCTCCTTCATGACTGTCAGCATTTCTGAGGCTTTTCTCAATCTCAATGGCCAAGATCCCAGAGTAATGAATTTCACTGTCATGAAAAGTGAATCTCTCAACAATTCGACACTTTGACCACAAACAGATAAACTTCTGGTGGCTAAGTCCAGGAAGTCATTGAAAGCGTTGACCTTTGTCTTGATCCAGTACAGCCGCAAGTCCAGACACTCTGACAAAAGTAAGGCCGGCCAACCTTTCCTCACTGACCAAGGCCCATAAGTTGCTGGACTGCAGAACCTTTCCCAGCAACCAGTCCATGTAAGCACTGAATAGAGTAGGAGCAACACATCATCCCTGAGGAATGCCAAAATTCACTGGAAAGACATCAGAGACTCTGCCTCCACTTTGCACAGCAATCACAGTACCTGTATATAGGCAAACTATGATGACAGAAAACAATTACGGTAAATCTAATAATCTAATTGCTGTGCGATAATTAGACTACCGATGTGACAATTAAAAAAAAAAAAAAAAAAGGGATTCTACAAAGGGAATGGCAATAGTAACTAGAAGGGTGACAATGCCATTATTACCTCAGTCAATCAACGGACGAGGTGGCTAGAATTCTTTTTCTACAGCCTCTGAACACTTACTTTGGTACTTTATGATGCCACAAGGCAAATGCTTCCATCCAGTTTCAGCACATCTTCTGTACCTCATATTGCCAAAAAAGGTACAAAAAAACCCCAACATTTTGAGATATATATCAACACCAAAGTCAACTTTTCATTGATCCAAGCACCATCTCCCAACAAACTTTGGTCAAAATCTGCCCACTACTTTGAGGTATCCTGTACACATACAAACAAATACCCTCCATCCCTCCTTTGGAGGTGTGTGGAGTCTATTATTTGTTGGTAGAAGTGAGAAAGTAAATTGTGTACATGCTATAAATGGTCTTTAAAAATATTGTTTGTGGTTTGGATGCCAATTGCATTATTTCAAGTGGTGCAGTTTGAGAAAAACTAATAATATAAAGGCACTTGTCCAATTTCTCCAGATCTGCATTCAACCTGATCCATAACATGTTTTTATTTAATGATTTACCCAGTCGTTGCACCAGTAGAAGAATTTCCTTAGACAGAAGACATGAAATTTCAACGACAGTTTGCCAGAAGCCACATGGGAAACTCGAGCCTAGATTTAAACTGTTCTTTTGGATGAAAATCCTTCTCTGCTCCACTGCACCATGAAGCTGTATAATTGATGATGCCACAGAAAAAAGTTACACTTTGCACAGCTTCTCCAGAAGTCTATAACTCAGTCATGGGTGTCTTGGTGGCTTCCCTCACTTTTAGCTTTTGTTGAATCCTTAGAATTAAAATAGTCTACACTATGAGCACATTTTATGTTGTTTCTTATCAACCTCCATTGTGGTGATGTACAGAGGCAAATTATGCAGGTGACGTACACAACAAAACAAACAGATGCCAATTCATGCTAATGTCGCCAAGAACAGTGTAAATAAATGAGACAAAACTACAAATATTTTAGAGATAATTCTGATAAGGCCTGCATTAATAAAGAGAGAAAAAAGCAAATAATTTTGTTGAATTAAAGAAGAATTTGGAGGTCACCAACTCTTCATGTTTAGTCAAGTTTGGTGTCTCCTAGCTCTTCACTGGCTGAGCACACTTGACTTAGCTAGTTAGCAGTGGGTGGAGCAGGGAGAGTTGGAAAACATGCAGGGCAGATGAACTCCAGGAGTAGAGTTGGTTAACACATTTGAATTCGTGAGTGCAACCCATCAATCTGGCCAAAGCCACCATCACCCTTTCTCTGTGTTTGACGATTTCACTGTGTAAATATCAAGACCTGCCTCTTGTTTGGTCATGGTGTGCACGCTCATAAACACGTCTATGCTTGATGTTAAGGTGTATTTAACCCTGTTTTCTATGCAGAGCCTCAGCTGAAAGGCATCGTCACACGGCTCTACTGCAGACACGGCTTCTACCTCCAGATGCTGCCGGACGGCACCATGGAAGGCACAAAGGACGAAAGCAGCTCCTTTTGTAAGTGTTGATGCAGATGTCCATTTTACAGCCGATACCTCTCACACTTCCCCCGCTTCTTTGCCAAATATAGAAACGCACTCAAGAGGGGATTCGTAGTTGGACGGTCGTACATCTGAACATCTCGGCAGCGTGTGAATGCACAATGACACCATCACGCCTTGTGGTTTGTAGTCACAGAATGATCAATCGGGCTGAAAATGGATGCACTCTCAGAGAGCTGCTTTGGGCGAATGCCAGTTACAAGGGATTAGTTCATGTTATGTAATATACCCAGCAGAAGCCAGATGCTTAAAACTCAAGACTCAAGAACGCACAACTCAAGAAGATTAGCGCGTACGGACCAAGGCAGAAATATGCATAAAGACATGATGCAGACAAGCCCATAATCATTATATTAAAGCCTACTTATTGGTATTAATATTTTTAAAATAATAAAATAATTATTTTTATCAGTATCGTGAAGTCATCATTTCATCAGGACTACATGTTATGCAGGCATACAGGTCAGGTTGGAGAGCATGTGCTGGTGCCACGCATCTCCAAATCCACCGCACTATGGAACCGCCTTGGGTCTTGGATGGTAACCACCCAGGCAGACAGCCGCACTATCCTCACTTCTCAAAGTAGGCATCCATTTGCTACAGCCAGGTGAAACATGGGCGTCCCCTTGGACTTCTCCAGTTGCTGGGGTCTTAAACACTGAGGCACCTACGTGCTGGATCAGTATATGATCTTCTGGGCTACAAAATGCACAATAAACACATCCCAATTCAGACAAACTCGATTCTGCTTCGTTCCATTCGTGTTGTCCAGTGTCCATCCGTGAATTGACTTTCAGTGAAAAGTCTGAAGTAATGATAGTCTTCTTCTTTTACTACAACTATAACTAAGATTGGGGAGGAGGTTTAGGTTTAGCTATAATTACATTTAAAGAAAGTTTTACATTTGCACTCATTTGTGTGCCCATAGGTGTCAAGTCCAAAACGTACCCATGACTAACTCAGTGACTCCATATAACCCATTTCCACCCTGTACCTTAATTTGCGTTCAGATTGCGCACCATGTAAATAAACTAGGGTTGGACATGCCCCAAATACAACATACACCATAGATCATCAACACAGTGAAAAAGTACTGAAGCCTTTTTTTCCTTCCATTTCTAAGTGAGTTACAGAACAGTCATTACCGATGGTGCTGCTGTAAGTTCCACTGTTGAAGTGCTGTCTTTGTCATAATCATCATGAAAGAACGCATGATCTGCACACGGCCATTCCCTCTCGGAGCCAACATCATCTAAAAACCAGCCCACACCCGATTCCTTGGGATTGAGACCATTGTTTAGTAGTTAGGATGAAAATCATCACCTACAGATTTTAGTCCCCGGTGCGGTGTTGGTAAGTGGCGGATTGTTCCATCCGGGGTGAAAGGGAGTCACTGTCACAAGTGTAAGAGTTCAAGTAACTTGGGGTGCTGCTCTTGTTAGTTATGGGAAATGAGTGTGGCAGATCACCGGCCACATTGAGTCAGTTGGCAGTAATGTGGGTATTGCTTCGGACAGTCGTGGTGAAGAGTCCTGAGCCAGAAGACAAAACTCTCCATTTACCAGGTGATTTACATTTCAATTGGCAGAAACCTTTGATAATGACTGAAAGAATGAGACTGGTATGAGACTTTGACGGTATGAGAACCTTAGGCAACAATACATGATACAAATGACGTCGGATCTTTATATAGAGCTCATGCTGTCAAGCAATCGTCAATGTTTTGGAGCCGCCGCATTTTCAAACCACGGTATACCGTGAACTCGATAATCAGCCCAAGCCTAAATGAGGCTGAGGATTCAAACGCCAAAATGAATTTTCTTTGCAGGGTGGAAGGAAGCAAATAGGAAAAAAGAGTCAGTTGAGATGGTTCAGGTATCTAAAAAGGATAACTCCTGGATGCCTCCTGGACATGTCAAACTGGGAGGAGATCATAAGGTAGATCCAGAATATGCTGGAAGGCCTGTATTTCCCATCAGGCCTAGGAACACCTTGGAATCCCTCGGGAGGGGCTGGTGCATGTGGTCGGGGAGAGGGATATCTGGTCCACCTTGCTTAAATTTGTAGCTGTTCAACTCTACCCGAAAGTGGTGCAAAATGTATATATGGTTTGAGACGAGACTAAATAGATTTTTCAGGGCAAATGGAAAATGTAATTGAAAGTTGTTCCAAGCCAGTCTGCGCTATAAAGTAGAAATCTACAGTCTACTCACACAGCTACTTCTACCCTCAATATTCTGTGCAGCCACGTAGATGATTGTAGCGCTGATTGATACTCAGTAACAATGACTCCAGTCACTCCCCGTTCCACTACAGAATGAGTAAATAATGTGAATGGGATAAGGGCGCGGAATTTATGAGTTGTCAGGGAATTACCTGTCACCCACCTCACTGTCTCCTCAGAAGGCAAAGAGTCTAGGACGGCAGTAAGCCACATCCAGGATTGATGGAAATACAGTCGCTATAAAATGAACTGTAAGTCAAAGCCGCGCAAATACTTTGCGAGATGACCTCCGCTGTCTGATAGTTAATACCCCGTCACACTAGCGCCGTTATGCAACGCCACTCTTTGCATCCACGTGAAAATGAGCACTGTTCGCCTTCGGATGTGCCCTGCGTGATGAGCATTTTGGATTGAACATGAGAATGTTTCAAGTGCAGCGTGCTGTGATGTTTCCTTCGGTGTAGGTGTGTTACTGTGGAGGTGGACTGAGAGGAGAGTAGGTCTGAAAACATGCTTGTCCCAATGTTAATGAAGAGCAATTCCAAACATCTGCATATCAAATCATCCCCTCTTACCCAAGTTATATAACTGGTACAATATATATCTATTACTAGCAGGGTACCCGGGTGATGCACCGGGTGAGATTTCGTCGACATTTGTGATTCCTGCTCACTGAGCTTTGGTCTTGACTGACCAATACTTTTATGTATTTAACATTTGGAGCTAATGTTTGCTAAGTATTTGGACATTACGGACAGAGAGGAAGGAAGGAAGGAAGGAAGGTCCATAAGTATTTGGACATTACAGATACACTCAGGTCCATAAGTATATAGTCCATACATATTACACTACATATATTACATATTATATTACATTATAGGCGGACACATATACCCACATACATCTGACTTGTATACATACATATAAGATTGTTCCGAATATAATACAACCCTGATTATAAGACGACCCCCCCTCCCTGTTTTTCAAGATATATTTTGGAAAAAGACTAAATCTCTTTTATATAAAGAAAATGCTTTTATGTGGAAAATAAAGCTTATAAACTCACATTTTATGGGCTGACTCATTTTTTCAACCACGTACTGACACACTCGCCTGTCAATTTCTCTTGGAAGTGGCTGCTTTTAAGACCACCGTAAGCTTTTCTGATTATTAACGTTTTTTGGGATGGCCTTTTTGGCTCACCATTTTCTCACTTTACGCTCTTGTCAGACTGTTATTTCATGGCCGCTTGAGAGTCATTTGATGACTGCTTCATTTATGACTGTGACTTTAAAGTTTTCATCACAACTTCTCAGTTGCGCAGGGCCCGTTTTTTTTTTCTGGCAGAAAAGTGCTGGCATAGTGTTGTGGCGTGCTTCCTTCTAGTATTTTCATCAACCGCCCCCCCCCCCCCCCCCCC
>OMMV01069700.1:5939-19826 GCA_900302635.1 Chatrabus melanurus
TTTTGAGCTTCAAGGTCACCCAAGGTCAAATCTGATGGCATATTTTGAAAGGCCACATATGACTTCCTATTCATGTCTAATAGTAATTATGAGCCAATCTAGTACCGTTTATCCACTCTAAGCTGTCAAAGTTTGAGTGACCATGATTTTGACCTTCAAGATCACGCAAGGTCAAATGTAATGGTGCCTTTTGAAAGCACATATATGACTTCCTATTAATGTTCAATAGTAACCATGGGTCTATCTGCCCTATTTCTGGAGTTACAAGCCTTTGAAATTGGTTTTCCTATCTATTTGCATTGGGTGAAAATTTCAAAGGTTTCACCATTTCGTAATGCTATGACCCTGGCTGTTCAAAAGTTAATGGGTTCATCCTTGTGTGAAAGGCAACTTGTTTACAAAATTTGGTTGAAATCCACCGAGGCGCTCTTGAGATATTTGTTAAAAGACAGGCAGACAGACACACGCAGGCGAAAACAATAAGCCCGAGACGTTCATCGGCGGGCTCAATAATCACAAATGAGAGACAAAATAGCTACATTTAAATGAAGATTTATCTAACACTGCTACTGTCTGCGTTGAAGTGTTCCTGTTTTCTGTCTGGTAACTACGTCCACTGTTAGCATGTTTCCTCCTGTTTCAAAACACCCATTCCCACTGTTTTAAGTTCACCTGTCTGCATGTAAATTGGCACAAAGGTGACGCCCCAGCATCACTCCACAGAAGCCACACTGAAAACCCCACTTATCAGCTCTGACGACAGATTAACCGGTTATCTTAAAATGCATTTATTCGCCCCAATTGCGGTTGCCCCATTAATCAGTCTATCACTATCATACTGTCTGAAGAAATGCACCACAATCCAATTGAAACAGACTAAACAGGGTCGGTGCACATGCACAGACCTCAAAGTGGGGTTTTGCTAAGAATGTCTGTCGGGTAATCTGTGGCTTTTTAGACACATGGCGGCCAAATTAGCATGATGAAAATGTGTACACTATATCAGGTGCTGGTTATTTGATGCGTACCTAGCAAGATGGGGACCATGGCCACCACACAGCAGCAGAGGGTGAACACGATGCGGCTGACCGTGTCCGGGAAGTCTGGGGGTTTAAGTGGCACGTAGAAATAGAGTGCATATAGAATCCCCGCTGCACACAGAAGGGAAGCCAGAACTGAAAAGACGGCAGGAACTCTGCCGTTCTGACAACATTTGCACTGACGGCAGCAGCAGCATCTCCGGTCTGAGACCGCCCTGGTAGCCTCGCAAGACTCTTCCTGACCCTCCAACCTCACCACAGTCAGCTCCACGCACTCCGGAGGCGGGCCTATCAGTGGACGGCCCTCGTCGACACTGCAGTCCAGATGGGTAGACTCTGGACTCCACCTCGGCGTGTCTGTGCCATTGGGAACGTCTCCCTGAGACACTGGAGCCTGCCTGCTGATGCAGTTTTCCGTGGCACCGTCGGAACTGTGTGCTGCTGGGATCGAAGTGGAAAGAGTTTGATCCAACGTCCCCTCTTCTGTCTCATCTGCTCGTGGCTCTTCTGGAGGTCCATCAATGGGCTGCTGGTGGCAGGAAGCAGAACCTGTTCAAACCAGAGCACATTTTAACAAAATATTCAAAAAAAAAAAAAAGGGGGTCAAAAATGTGTCCCTTTTATAGTTGTATTTGTTTGGAGTTTCATGTTCAATTTATCCAAAGTTTCACAATAATTCTAAGACCTTGCATGAAGAAACTGCTGCAGTAAGCAACATCTGTTTATGACTTTTTTTTAAAAATACAGCCTTTAACATCTTAAGACACCATTTGACCTATATATTAGTTTGCAGAAAAGCTGTATAATCTGACCCCCTTTAATCAGTTTTTCACTCATAAAGCAGAGGCCCGTGTTTAAGGGTCATGAGACTTTTTAAGCTGGTGTTCTTTAATAGTTTTGATGCAATTATTTACTTTCCATCAAGCATGTGACAGGTGGCATTGTTCAGGGGGCCACATCAACCCTGCAGGCACAATGTTAGAGCTCATAAAAATCAGACCCCGACTACACCTAATGATCTGAGGGTCACAGTCTCCAGTTTGATCCAGTTGCACTGCTGTGGCAGTATTAATATCCACTGGCATGATGAATGTGGAAATTCCATGCGCTCCAGAGGTGGGGATTGGGTGATGTTATGCTGAAGCACACTGTAGTGCCAATATTGTATCGCCATGGCTTTTGACAGGATGATCCTGTCAGTATTAAGTCCTTTTGGCTTCTCCCAATTTCAACTCGGGCCGATATGGATCTCTGCATGCTGATTTGGCACAAGTTTTACACCGGATGGCCTTCCTGACGCAACCCCACATTACATGGAGAATGATCCTGTCAATAAGGAGGGTTTTTTTGGGGGGGGTTTTTTGCACTATTGAAAGGATCACTTTAATTGTTGGCAACCAATCAGAAGCCAAGAAATGCAACCAATCAGAGCACACCTTGCGTGCTTGTGTGTTGTATTCTGCCAGGCCACATTTTACGCGACATCACTGCTCACTTTTTGGATGCAGGCCTTAAAATTATTTTATGGGAAAATTTTTTTTGGCCATTTTCAGCCAAAAATGGATATTTTAGGCACCTGTGCCATGATATTAAGGCCATATGACTTGAAATTTGGTATGGGGGTAGCTTGGGAATACACACTTGCTGGGTTTTGGCAGTTTTGGCGGAAAATTCCATATGTATGGGAAACTCTGATTGGCTGATACTGTTCCTGTCAATAAAGGAATTTTTTGCACTATTGACAGGATCATCCTGTCAATAGCCTCTGCAATATTGTAATGTTGGTCTGTCATAGAGTGAATTGAGTACTGCAAAACCGCTATGGTAGACCCGTGCCTCCATGGACCTGGTATTCATATATATATATATATATATATATATATATATATGTGTGTATACACAATGCAAGTGATACTCCTCATCTGAGTCTCCCTAAGTAATTCCAGTGGTAGCCAAGGATCCTCTGAATAGACCCTGGTATCAAAGACATCCACTTGTTGCGTTAGATCACTGTTTCGCGTTCGAGTCTCACAATTATAAAATACAAAAAGACAAGAAGCACCGGGACTTTAAAGACTTGGACCTTCATTCATTCAGTTTTATTTCTCCATTGCTCTGCACTGCAGTTTTGGTGTTGTTTGATGTTTTATTTAAAATTAGTGTTTTATCCAGCGTTCGGTTTGGTGTTTAAATCGCGTTCATCAACGGCTTTAAACAGAATAAGTTAGACAGCTCAAAAGACAAAGATTGACCAACTATCACATCAACGTTTTTAACTTTTTCCGTGTTGATTAACACAATCACTCAACAATAGTGATTAAATTATCATGTAGCTGTCTCTGCAAAGGCCAATAACCATCACCTCAGCCTTCACGGAGTTCACAAGTAGAAAACTAGATTACATCCCGCTTTTCACTGCAATCAAACGAGCCTACAGTTTTGCAATATGAGACACATTACCTGCAACAACAGCCATATGCATTTAGTTATCATCAGCATAACATTAAAAATGAATCCCATGGAGATGTATAATCTGATGAAGAGGTGCTACATGAAGAAAGAATATCAGTGGAGCTAGAACTGACCCCTGAGGCACTCCGCACTTCACTGTAGAAAATTCAGACATTATGTTCTTGTACAAAATGCACTGTGATCGACATGACAGGTAAGACCTCAACTACGGGAGTACTTGACCAGCGTTACTCAAACAATTTTCACTTCTGTCCAACAACATACTACACAGTGATCAACGGTTCAAATGCAGCACTCAGCTCTAATAGCAGTAACACTGAAGTAGAGTCTGTATCCATAGCCAATAACAGATCATTAACGACTTTAGTAAGTACAGTTTCCATGGAATGGCACACCCTAAATGCCAACTGTAGAAATTTAAAAAGAACATTCTCTGACAAATGTGAAATAATTTGATTAGTTGCCAGTTTTTCAAGACATTTTGATAAAAAGAAATAAAAAACAGGTCTACAATTGGACAGTATCCCTGGGTCCAAACTACGGTAGTTTTCTTCAGGAGAGGTGTTACCATAGCAGTTTTAAAACAAGCAGGTGCAACTCCATTGGTGAGTGATAATTTAACAATTTTCCTAACAAAAGGTCCCAGTAATGACCAGAGATCTGTAATAAGCCAAATTGGCAAAGGCTCAAGAAAACAAGTAGTACATTTAGCACACCTAACATAAGGTATCTGTATTTTCAAGTGTGGCTTTCTGGTACATCACGAAAAATATTTGCACCATCTGGGAATTGAACATAGGTCACAAGAATGGGAAATGGGAATCTTTATGATATGTATGATACCGCTTCATTCGTGCGGGACTTTCAGCCATGTTCAACTGTATCTGTCTCATTTCACTTTTGACTTTGGTCACAACCTTCCTGGTATTAGTTGCTAGAATAAACTATTTCCAGTAATAAAATGTCAAAAAACAAACAAACAAAAAAACTCCATGTCGCCTCACTTTTGGTTATTTCTCGTGCAGTACTACCTAGGACGTTTGAGCTATTTAGGGTTGTGATATGCATAATCCGTGGGCCAGATGTCGAAACCCTCCCCTCCCCCAGGGAATTTTCGTGACTTGTATTTTTGACGTGTTTGGGTCATAGCAAGCTGTGTGCCATCTGTCCATGGTAGCTTTATCCTATGGTAGATCACTACATGACATTACAGCAAAGGCAAGGCAGAAGTTTCAACCTGGTGGCAAGGAGATCCTCACAAGTTATGATGGCATGGACCTCAGCCTTTTGCCTCCTTGCAAAGCAGCACTGAAGATGCTTATTCTGAGGGCCAACTACCAAGTTTGCATTTGGAAAACTGGCTAATCAGTCACACCCAAACATCCCTGCCCCAGAGAGAAATGGATGGATTCTAAATGGAGCTGGCCTAGAGTATGACTGGACACATCATAGCACAGGAACTGGTCAATATTCTAACACAGGAAGAAACACAGGATGCAAGTGTTGGATCAGAAAATGATAACGACATTGATGTTCTGTATTGTCCAGTTTGACACGATGATGTCTGATTCTGAGGAGGACAATAGTTCTGATGAAGAAGACTACTAACTGCAAGGGTATCTAAAATATGACCTCTGTGTGCACATACCTACAAGAAAGATCCTGTAAAGTTTTGAACCACCAGTTTTGTCTAGTTGAGAGCAACAGTAATGATTATACAGTAACTATATGTATGTATCTTCAAGATATGTACTCAGTATAACATGGTTATTTACATTAATAGACAGTAATATGTTGTCCTAACCATTTCACACCACTAAAGAGTCCTTGGTATTAATCTTATTTGTTCTTCCTAAGGTAGCACCTGTTCAGGTGATAAATATCAATTACAGTTCACAGATAACCAATTTCAGTTTACAGCAAATGACAATGATTAAGCACATTCTATTCGCTAAAAATACAGCAAATTTACATCAAAGGAAGAGGATGTTATCCAAGATATAATCCAGAAGGCTAATGCCTTAGACAAAATATGTGACAGATGATCATAAGGTTGACCATGTCCTATATTCATTGAAAAATAATGCAATATGAATGTTTAGAGGGTGATATCACTGATAGGATTATAATTTGAAGAAGCTACCCGAACCAAATGGCAAACAGGTGAATTTCAATCCCTAATGGGATAAGCTTTCAGGGGAAAAAAAAGTCTTAAAAATTCCCCGGGGGAGGGGAGGGTTTGGACATCTGGCCCACGGACTAGCAGTGATAAGGCGGCTGTTGAAGCATTTTGTCCAGAGCTCCAGCACACGTACATTGAACAGATTTTCAAAATGTAATAAAGTCATAAAACACTGTTTTTAAAACGTGTGTCGCGTAGCTGATGTGACCTTTTACTAATTTGCTCTGGCCTCTCCTCTAAACAACCCTCACAGAAAAGAGCAGCAGCATTAACTCACTCCTTGGCTGTTCCGTTACTGCTGGTGGTTCAAGAGAGCGCTGAGAGCCGGAGACAGAGTGGGGGGAGGAGTGCAGCTCCTCCACCGAGGACTCTGGGCTGTCTGACACTGGTGCCAAGGAGATCTGAGTGTCCAAGTCCAGGAAGGGGGAGAAGGAGAGCCTGGCTGGGTCAATGTCCTGGAGCTGGTTGATGATGTCACTGATGGACTCCTTCATGCTGTCGATCTCCTTCACGTTCTGCCTCTTTGTGGCGTGAAGCCCCGAGGAGGTCATAGTCACACAACCTGCAGGAACAGGTACAAACACCAAACCAAATCCACTCACTTCATGTGCAGGATTTAACACGTGCGCACATACACAAAGCTTATCAGAAGACAAGTGGCAACCATAGAGCAGGTTTTCTTTTAACCAAAAGGTTGGTGGATCAATCAAAAACCGAACTCACATAGAAATGGGGAAAGGTCAAACAAGACAAAACTGTTCTGGAACACTTCTGAGTCTTTCTGTGCATTTATTTATTTATTTATTTATTGTGCTGATAAATGTTTGCATGTTTGTGTTTTTGCTGGAAAAAAGTGAACAAATTGACAAAATTGTATGTTTTGCAGAATTGCCGTATTTTTCTGCTTGTAGCTGTGCCGTTCTGTGCACACCTGATCCAATCGGAGTAGGTCCTGATCAGTACTTGGATGGGAGACCGCTTAGGAACACCAGGGACTGTGTGCGTTTCTCCGTGTAACACTGGGGTTACGTTAGGAAGGGCATCCGGTGTAAAATTTGTGCCAAATCCAACTGCAGACCTTTCCTTGATCTGCTGTGGTGACCCTGGGAACAGCCGAAAGAACAACAATAATCATGCTGTTTAATCACCGTGTTGATAGGTCACACCAGCCAGGTGGATGGATTATCTTGGCAAAGGCGGAGTGCTCACTAACACAACTTTGTGAATGAAATTCAATTAGAAATATGCCTTGTGTGCACGGAAGAAATCTTAGATCTTTTACTTCAATGCATAAAAATGGGAACAAAAACAAAAGTGTCGCATTTCTACTTTTGGTGAGTGTAGATTGGTGTTTGGGTGTGCAGAGCTCAAACTGTGGCCATCAGAATCTTAAAATGAATCCGAATTTAATGGGGTACCAGTGTAGGTGAACCCAAGATATGTGTCATGAGACCTTTGTGGAGGATCAGATAAAAAAAACTCACTCACAAAAGCATTCCGGATGACTTGTAATGACGTACTAAGACAGGAGAACAACACAAAACTAAGAATGGCTCCCAACTGCCCACATCTGCAAAGCACAACTTGGCACAGCACAAACCATATGAGAACAGCACAAAACAGCGAAGCCTGAAGGGCAAAACAAATAGTAGCTTTGTGCCGATGTCCTGTCTAGTTGCCTTGCTCCTCCGCCCAGCGTCAGCCCACCAGCTGATTACAACTGCTTTGCCCCAAAGGCTGCAGGGAGCTTTCATTCCTTGAAAACAATGCAGACCTCAGAAATCACATGAAAACAAGTCATCAACAAAACACAGGACATAACAGAACACAACAATACTCCAACACAAGAGTGTAAAATCATTTAAGCTGAAGTGTTTGTTTGAATGCAGTGAGTAAATGAATCCACCCCGTCCCGGTTGTTAACATATCTCAAAAACAAGAAGTGCTGTCAGTTTGTACAACACATTTTCTTGATGTGTTTTGTATATCATATGAAAAGTTAAATGCAATATTTCAAGCATATTCCTATGAATTTCCACATGCAACGCATGTTGGGTTAGGGTTAGAATACCAGTAACAATAAGATGAATTTTCGCCTTTTTTGAAAGTCTGCCATGTTCTTTTGGGTGACGTCATCCCCACCTTCTGGCTGATGAATACATGGGATATGCATGAATTTTGGTGTATTACTTTTCATACATTTTACTACAAATTATTCGTGAGGATAATCTGGTTCGTAACTCACCTAGTGGGGCAGATAGGCAAAACAATTGTGCATTTTATGACCAAAGCATGAAATTTCTACGACAGTTAGTACATACCATAAGGTTTATTTTCAGTTGGATTTGACAAGTGACGACCATGAGAGGGCAATGAAGGATTACAGAGGGGTCAAAATTTAAAAAAATCCTTCAATCATATTGAAAAGTATACCATATTATTTATCTGATTGTAAAGATTCCAAAAAGGTATAGTTTGGACTATCTATGACAATGTTATAGCGTTATGGGGTAAAAACAGCAAAAATGGTGATAAAGGTCAATTTCAATTTGTACAGGGGTCAAAAGTTAAAGTTGCTCCATTTTTGGTAAAAAGTGATGCAAATTATTGGTTAGGCTAATAGGATTAATAAATGGAATAGTTTTGACTGTGTTGAATGCGTGGTCTGCAAAGTATTGGTCAAACAAGGTCTACGTCCATTGGATACTAAGACATATGACATATGTTACCCCGTAATGTGATAACTAAGCATAACAGATGGTGCAAACTATTTCTTTTTAAAACCCTATTAGCTCAACCAGTAATTTGCATCACTCTGAACCGAAATTGGAGCAACTTTAACTTTTGACCCCCATACAAATTGAAATTGACCTCTGTCACCATTTTTTCAGTTTGTACCCCATAACTCCATAACGTTCAATCATAGATAGTCCAAACTATACCTTTTTGGAATCTTTATGATCAGACAAATAATATGGTATATGTTTCAATATGATTGGAGGACTTTTAAATTTTGACCCCTGTGTAAATTTTGACCCCTCAGAGTTCAAATCCAACTTGCCTCCACATCTGAAAATAAACCTTATGGTATGTACTAACTATGGTAGAAAGTTCATGCTTTAGTCATAAAATGCACAAATGTTCTCATATGAGAGCTTATCTGCTACACTAACCAAGTTAAAAGGGAATATACTGAGGATAAACTGATTATACTTTGCTTAACTTTGATGCACCAGATCAATCCAAAAAGCAACTTTGTTTTGCTTGTGGAATACACCATAGACCTGTCTGCCCCCTGCTGAACAATGCCACCTGCTGGATGGCTGGTGGATATGGGATGAATGATAGAAACAAGAAGATGACGAAGGGCCTTTTATCGTCATTGTACATACATGGATAAATACAAAAAGATTTGTCCTCTGCATTTAACCCATCCTAACCACAGTTAGACACAATCCAACCACTAGGAGCAGTGGGCAGCCACAGTCCGGCGACCGACTCCAGATGTAAAGACACTGCCTTGGTCAAGGCCAGAGAAAGGAGGAGAGTCTAATTTGCATGTTTTGATGGTGGGAGGAAACCAGAGTGCCCGGAGGAAACCCACGCAGACACAGGGAGAACATGCAAACGCCACACAACAGGAACTGGACAGGGGTGGGAATTGAACCCCAGACCTTTTTGTTGTGAGGCAAGAGTGCTAACCACTGAGCCACCGTGGTGGCAAGGTAACTGAAAACATGTCTTCATAGGAAATTTGGTGACTTTTTGCATTATGTTTATTCAGGTATTTAGTTCAGGTAGTAGAACTGGTGAGGGCATTTATGGAAAAAAGCCCTCTGGTAGTCCATCTGTCTGATCTTGTCTCAGCGCACTGGACACAGCACTCCATTTGTGGACAAACACATACTTTGCAAGTACGCAGCAGATGGAACACACACGCAGATAAAACACTACGTGTTAAACTTCACCCTCGCTGTCCAGCTTCATGAAGACTCTGCTGCTGTCAGACAGAGAGAGAGAGAGAGAGAGAGAGAAAAAAACTGCAAAAAGCAAGACGAGGCATTTTGGCCACAAGTGGCAACCACAGTCTGGGAAAAGGAGGCAAGAGAGGAAAAGGAAATGAAACGAGTAAAACCGCAAGACATAGATCAAAATTGCTGATAAAAACAGAGAAGATAAAATGAAATTGTGAGAAGATGTCAGAAAAAAAAAGACAGATTGAAAGATGGACCGCTCTCCGCCCGGCAAAAATTAACGGCAATCTTTCATTTTTCATCGCCACGGCAATTAATTGACAAATGTGTCACATTAATAATGAAGCTTGCCCCGTCCACTTAGGACATTGATTCACACCGCCTCAGTTTATGGTGTAAGAACCCGATTCATCTCAGTCCATCTTTATCGCTCTTTCTCTCCTTCTTCAGCTCCTCTATTACCTTGCTAAATATAACTTCCTTCCCTCAGTCTTTGGCCAGGAAATTAATCCAACATTCAATAACTGGCTGTGAATTAGGCAGGCTTGGCAAAAGGAGACGTCCAGAAATGATTGATTGATTATTAATTAATTTGCTAAAGGTGTCTGATTGCTCTGCAGGGAGAATGGTTTGTCTGGGCAAAAGAATACGAGAGGATCTAGAATATCTTCCCTCTGTTATTGCTGTGATAAAATTAAACAAGCGTGAGGTAAACATCTGTTTACATAATGTGGTGGTCTAGAATAGCAGTGATAAAAGATCAGGACAGGAAAAGAAAAAAGGAAAAAAACTAAAAGTCTATCAGCTTAGCCTTGAAAATCCCAGCTCTCCGAGCCAGACGACCACAGAACTCATGCCCACGCCGTACGTGCACGCTCAGAAAGGCACGCACACACACAGACACAGTGTCGCCTGTTCTATCCTACGCTATTGATCTGCACCCCACTCTTCATTAGAAAGATTCAAAGGCAACAAGGAGTAGTGAGACGCGTTGTGTGCGTGTTTGCGTGTCTGCAGGGTTTATGCATGTTCCACACGTGGCTGAGCGTGCGCTTCAGCGCATGTTTCAGCGCGTGCGCTACCATGCATTGAGAATGTGGATGTGCTGTCATGTATCAGTAACAGTGGGAACAGATCTGTGTTACTCCATTGCAGTGTGTGTTCTCGCTGGGTGTTCCTATGGAAACTCTCACTGTCTGTATATTATTAGACATTCAAGTCAACGAGCTCAGAACAGGAAGACACAGATCCAAGCCATCGCAATACACTTCTCATAAAGCGCTTTGGCTCACACCTGTATGACGAGGGAAGATCAAATCACTGGCAATACTTTAGCTTTACCGATTGGCTGAAAAACAGATCCTCGCACCCCTGCAGGTGTAGGAACAGCAATCACGGTAATGTCAGTTACTGGTCACCTACAGTTCGGTGCATAAGTATTTGGACAGTGACAAAACCTTTTTGTAATTTTTGCCTCTGTGCACCACCACAATTGAAGTAAAAGGAAATGATCAACATGTGCTACCAGTGTAGAGTTTCAAGTTTAATTCAAGGGGTTTAACAAAAATATTGCATTAACTTTTTAGGAATTTCTGCCATTTATCTACATAGTCCCTGCATTTTCAGAGGCCATAAGTAATTGGAGAAACTAAATATCAGGATTATTTTTAATACAAATCATCACTTTTACAGCCTGTTTTCTTCAGACAAGTCAGGGGATGGATACATGGGCATTTCCAAGTCACTGAATATGTCTTAGACTTCATTTACATCAATCATTAATAAATACAAACAGTAACAACACAGTACTGTGTGGTAAATCTGTCTGGAGAAGGCAGTTCTCAAAAACTGAGTGACAGTGCAAGAAGGAGACTAGTGAGGGAAGCCAACAAAACCCCCCATGGCAACACTGAAGGATTTATATGCTTCTGTGGCTGTGATTGGAGAAACTGTGCAGAGTGCAATTTTTGTCTGGTGCACAACCAGTCACAGCTTCATGGTGGAGTGGAACACTGAAGGATTTTCTTCAAAAGAAAAAGGGAGATTTCAGCTAGTTTGCCAGAAGACACATGAGAGACTTGAGCTTAGATTTGATCAGTTTTCTTGAATGAAAACCCTTCTTTGTTCCAGTCCATCATGAAGCTGTGGCTGATGGTGAAGCAGATAAAAGTTGCATTATATGGTTCTCCATTCACACAGACGTTTATAACACCTTCAGAGTTGTCATGGGTGTTGTGATGGCTTCCCTCACTTATCTCCTCCTTGCACGATCACTCAGTTTTTGAGAACTGCCTACTCTAGACACATTTACCATCCAGTACCATACTGTTTGTATTTCTTAATGATTGATGTAAATGCTTGGAAATGTTCATGTATCCATCCCCTGACTTGTCTCAAGAAAACTGGCTGTAAAAGTGACGGCATGTATTCACAATAATCCTTATTTCCAGTTTGTCTAATTACTTATGGCCTGTGAAAATGGAGGGACTGTGTATAAAAATGGCTGTAATTTGTAAAAGGTTAATGCAACATTTTTCTTAAACTCCTTGAATCAAAGCTGAAATTCTACACTACAAGCACATCATGATTGTTTCATTTCAACTCCATTGCGGTGGTGTACAGAGGCAACATTACAGAAATTATGTCACTGTCCAAATATTTATGGCCCTGACTGTACTCTTTCTTCCGCAATAAAATGAAACTTTGAAAAACCTCCGTTACAAGACATTACACAAAAGCAGTATAAGGAGGTGATGGTGTGCAGATACTGTATACAGTGAAAGATGTGTAAAATTGATCATCGTTTATACAGTTGAATAAATGCTGAATATTTTTGAAAAATAAAGTCTAATTTTAATAATAATAATAATTTGTCTGATATGTCATATTAAAAATATGTTGCAGGACTCAACAATGTGGACAGTCAAGTCAAGTCAAGTCTGGGAGCATGCGCTGCTGCTGCGCTTCACCCCTTGTCCTTCTCCAGCCACTGGGATCCTCAACACTCAGGCACCTATGTGGAGGGACAGTGTCCAAACAGTAACCTCTGAATGAATTTTTGTGCATGCTATAAGCATTTCAATGTTTGCATTTAATCTTGGAAAAAAAAAAAGTCTCTGTTGTGTCCTGCACAAAAGCACATCCACTGTCTCTTTGTTAACACCTGTTGCTGTCTTTCACATCCTTGTTGTGCATGAACACTGTATTCTGCAATCAGGCTTTATGAAACTTACAAAAGATTAAAAGCACAGAACAACGTGTCTCTGTGCTTTTTGTATCCCAGTAAAGCGAGTCACTGAGCAGGAGCAGCTTAACTAGGTGTCTATTAATGAGGAATAATAGACTGAGAAATGTCAAATTAAAGAAACCGTTTTGTTGCCACGGAATGCGGTGTTTCTCATGACTCCTGGAGCAGTGATTAAAAGAATTAAAAGCTATACTGAGAACAGAATCTTCTTCTTCCTCTGATCTAACCCGCGAGCTGACATGCCGTGTTAAAATCTAAGTATTATAGTCGTTTAAAATAATGACCCGTCACGTTGTTTCAGTTCATTATAAATAGAGGGAGACAAAAAGACTTGATAAGCGTGCCAGCTGTGAATTGTTAATAAGCCAGGCAGCATAACAAGCGAGCGCTGCCTTAACCATCAGACATGTATCTCCATATGTCACTGCACTGAATCATTAGTGCAATGACGGACAGGTGCGACTCAGTTAGAATGTCGGAGCTTCTATATCACACAAGTATACTACATTGGGTGTACAATTATTAGGCAGGTTGTGTTCCTGAGGATTTATTTTATTGTTGAACAAACACAGTGCTCTCAGTCAATCCAAAATGTTAATAAACCTCAAACCTGAAAGTTTAACAAAGGAAAAGTGAGTTTTGGCTTTCTCAGGGGAATATATGGGTGTGCACAATTATTAGGCAACTATTAGTGTGCACAATTATTATGCAACTAAATGAAAAAATAACATTTTCATATTACTTCTTTATTTTCATTTTTTAGAGTAAGTATAATAAATAAACAACTCAAAATTAACAAATAAACACTTTTGACATTTCCAAAATATTCAGTGACCAATATAGCCACCCTTCTTTTCAGTAACTGCCATGAGCCTTCCATCCATGGAGTCTGTCAGTTTCTTGATCTGTTGATCAACTTTTGGGGCAGCAGCAACCACAGCCTCCCAAATGCTGTTCCACGAGGTGGATTGT
>OMMV01069734.1:0-11296 GCA_900302635.1 Chatrabus melanurus
TAAAGGTCAAACAAGGTCAATGTCCATTGGATACATTGACATATGACATATGTTTCCCAGTAACGTGATAACTAAGCATAACAGATGGTGTCAACTATTCCTTTTTAAAACACCATTAGCTCAACCAATAATTTGCATCATTTTTTACAAAAATTGAAGCAACTTTAACATTTGACCCCTGTACAAACTGAAATTGACCTTTGTCACCATTTTTGCTGTTTTTGCCCCATAACTCCATAACATTCAGTCACAGATAGTCCAAACTATACCTTTTTAGAATCGTTATGATCAGGCGAATAATATGGTATATGTTTCAATATGATTGAAGGATTCTACATTTGTCCGGATGCCATCTTGGAAAATATGGTGGCCATCTTGGATTTTCATGTGGCCAAGGCCCTTTTTGAAGAGAGCAGGTCCTGGAGAATATCTGTGCCAAATTTCATGCTTGTGTCACCATCTGAACGATTGTTGCAGTTTTTGTTCGGCCAAAAAATGCACTTAGCTGCCCCACTAACAGAGGGTTTGTCCCGTCTATGTACAGTCTATGACCAAATACTGATCGAACGTTGTTGAAAGGTTTATATTTATTTCTACCGTGATAATTTGTTAAATTTTTTTTAAATACATTTGGACCATTTCTTCAATGTCTCTATGTAACTCTCTTGTCCAAAGATGAGCGTTGACTCCATGATCTTATTTTAGTTTTTATAAGTTTCATTATTTTAACAATCATATGGATAAGATCAGTTAAATGGCACCGTTCTTGAAAGTTCTAGTATTGTCCAGAATAACCCGTCAAACTTCTTCTTCAGCCTGTCGGAGGATCACTGCTGCCTCACGGTCAGCGATCAAAGTGACTGAGCAGAGCTGCACGTGCACAATATCTGATTCATCAGCCTATTCTGTGGCATAAGTGAAGCATCTATCACGATAATGGTGTCCCAAACAGCACTTAAGGAGCAAGTTGAGGGAATGGCACCAACTGTCTGCCAAATGAGAGGTAAGAGACAAGCCTGGCCTTCAGAAGACAAAGTGTGGCATTCCTAATCTTACCCAGACAGGAAAGAACTGTAAAGAAAACACATTACCGGCTCTGTCCGTATGCCTTCATAGATCACCTGTCCAGAAATGGTGCCACCATTAAAAAATCTGCTTTGCCATCAGATTAGGCTGATATTTCAGACCAAATGAAGGCGTACTGTTCAAATATTCAGTCCCTGGCATCAAATCGGCTCGCGTTCAACAAAATTAGCACAGGAAAAGGCGATAAAAGTATCAAAGACATGGTGAGATCAGAGCCTGATGGATGTGAGGACAAAGGGTTAGCAGGAATGTTTAAAAATTGAAAACTATCCTGTCCCCAAAACAAAGTGATGAAGGTTAAGAAAGAACTTGCTTTGTCCTGTACACGTCCTGAGGCCCATCGGGCTGGTGCTGTCCCTGTAACCTGGAGCGTAAAGCAAATTAGAGTCGATGACCAGTTGAGGCCAGTAACTATTTTAGAGCTGGCTGGACTGGGATGATGCAGATTACGTGCCGGGTCGCATACAGCGCAGACCTGGAATCGAACCCCAGTCTTTATATTGGTAGTCCAATTTCTAACCCACAGAGCTACCTGCTCTACTGTTGGAATGGAAGGAGGTTTAAAAATCGAAACCTTATTCCATGCGCGAGTAACAGCAAAAATGTGAATGAGTTAGTCCATCACAGCCATGCTTTTTAGACAATAACTCAAAAACAGTAAATGCTATCATCTTGTAACTCGCCACATTAAAAGAACATATAATGAGGACAAACCCTGTTGCATCTGGTGAACTTTGATCCACCAGGTTTATTGAAAGAGCACCTTTGTTTTGCCTATCTAATATCCCCTAGACGTACTGCCACCTGCTGGATGGTTAGTGGGGGCAGCTGCTTTCCCACACGTCAGTTAAGTTATGCACAATTAGTGGGCGCTAGATAAATCGCCAAATTACGAACAGCTGTGGTTAAAAGGTGCGTAGTTTGTCTGCTTCCTGCACTCTGTGCTCATTGCTGCGTTCCGCCTACCAAACAAGCTAGCAGCTACAGGGAGAAACATGATACCCACTATGTAGCCAAGTTCTAGATGAAATATACAACAGAAAACAAAAATTTACCAATATTTTACAAACATATTTAACAAAAATTAAACAATAGATAGAACGTGTGGCTGGGGATAGCACCAAAGCTTCTTATTGGTTCTACAAATTAGCAAGGCTAATACAAAACACTCCTCTAGGAGCAAAACCTCCAATGCAACACTGATGGCTGATGTCCTATACACCTCGAGGCCCATTGGTGCCGGTGCTTATTCCCGGATTCTGTAGCGTGAAGTGGATGAGAGTCTACGACTCACCCTGGATGGGACCGCAGTCCGAATCAGGTTACTTCCCCAGCAAGTGCTGGGACCCATTTACAGCTGGGTGGACTGGGACAATATCGATGAAGTGTCTTGTCGAAGGACACAGACCGGGAATCGAACCCAGGTCTACATATTGGGAGCCCAACTCCTTATCTCACGGAGGTACTTGCTCGACGATGACATGGTGTGTCTTTCATTCCTTGAGTGATGCATGGTCATCATCACTGCAGAGCAGTTTGACGTGAAATAAAGCCATAAAAAAGCCATTTGAACAGGGCCTGAGTGTCCATTGAAGGAAAGGAATAATCTATCTGAGGGTCTAGTAGCACTGACCGTCTTTTAAGTGGCTTTTTAAAGGTCACTGAGGGGGGCCGGGTTGCGGTAGCACCCGGGCAAGCCATTGCAGTCCTTCCACTTAACCTGACTGATGCTTCTGAGAGAGGATTCGGTGTCACTGTGTATATAAAATACAATCCACGCTTTAATATATCCGTTACCGTCTGTGTGTGCTCTCGTCCGTGAGAACGACTGGACGCACCGGCTCATCGTGCATGTCCGATGAACTGGCTGAAGTGCTTCATTCCACTTTGTCAAGAGAGGATCTGGAGAATCGCAACACTTCACAGATTCTCGGTGTGTTGGTCAGCTCCTGTAAGCTCTCCGTCAGCCTGCTTTTTCCACGACCGGTGACTACCAGCCTTCATCTTGGACCAAAACCGTCAGACCAAGAAATCAGCGGGACCAGGAGAGTTTCCCCTGTAAAATAAGCTGATGTAATTAAATCTGTCTGCAGGATAAAATGTGAAAAAAGGCAAGAGAGGGAAGGGGAAAAGTATTTGCCTAAATATATTCTGGAGTGGAGATATAATGGATAGGAAAGCTTGTGAAGTGCAGGGGAAAGTCCCTGGAGGTTTAATTAACGCTACCGTTAGTATCTGTGCTCCTTCGTTCTTTGCCACTCACAACAGTACAGACTATTGCAGAGGCAAACCCAAGTCAGATGTTGGAGCAGTGGGTCTAATTCTGTAGACTGCCCTGTTTGAAAACAAAATTTAAAAAAAAGTAACCTACAGATAATGCTTTTTTCACTTATGTAGCAAGAATTCGGCTGATTTGGGTTATTCTGTGGCTTGCTATACAAGAGCACAAGAAGTCTTCAAATGGTTTAAAATGCTGCTGCTCGTCCTACCCAAGATGAGGCAATTTGAATGCATTACCTCAATACGAGCCTTGCTTCTTTAACTTCCTGTCCATGTGCGCTCATAAGGCCCGTGGGGATCGGCTCCAGCCTTCTTCACCATCGGATTTTCCTACCACGATCCGGGTCGTCATCTTCAGGAGAGGAACACGGCCCGTCCTCTCCGTGTAGTCCGTTTCCTCATTGTGACAGCCAGAGTTGATGTTCTCTACTAAGACCCTCTTCTACTTGTACTTTTTAATGTTGGCAACATGTGTCTGTCCATGTAGGTCACCTTTTTATGAAGAGCTCCAGGGACAACAGACTTTTTTTGTGATTTCAGGCCATATAAATGAAGAAGATTGGACATAGTGAATGTCCATCCATGCATCTTCTATACTCGCTTACTCCAATGAAGGGTCACGGGAGGTGCTGGAGCCTATCCCAGCGGTCATTGGGCGAGAGGCAGGGTACATCCTGGACAGGTCGCCAGTCCATCGCAGGGCCACATATAGACAGACAAACACAGCCACACTCTCACTCACACCTACTGTCAATTTAGAGTCACCAATCCACCTAACATGCATGTCTTTGGAAGTGGGAGGAAGCCGGAGTACCCGGAGGTAACCCACGCAGACACCCGGGAGAACATGCAAACTCCACACAGAAAGGCAAGAGTTCTAACCACTGAGCCACCGTGCCGCCCACAGTGAATGTAAGAGGGTTGAAATATGTGTGAAGTTGGAGGAGGTAACTATATTTATTCCATGTTCCATTTTTCCCCTCCCTCCTGTTGCCACACATTAAACGTGGTCCGGTGGAGCTGAAGATTGTGATCCAACTAATGGATTTGAACACCGAGGTGATATGCTGGCAGCAAAGACTCACACCTTAGGATATCCGCTGCAGAATTGAGAAATATACACTTCTAAAATAAGAGTCCGATGTGAAACTGGTCAAATCCTGTAGCTCACTTCCTGAATCAGGTGGATTTTGCCCCCATGTAAAAATGTAGCAGAAAATCTTGTGAAAACGGCGCATCTTAGGGCGGTCTCTCATTGCAGATTTTTGATACCCGATTGTGTGCAATTTTTGCCACAAAAAAATAAAATAAAATCGGAAATTCAACCAGGGCCTGAAAAAGGGTGTATTCTATGGTAAAAGTGCCGTTGTAGAACAATGCGAGCAATCGGGGACCGTGTTTTAAAAAAATTTTGACGTCGGGATAAATCGTGGTCCACAAAACATGAATGGCTGGATTTAACTGGTGCAGAGCGGGGGTACTCTGGTGTAAAAGTATGTGAAAGTGGACAAGCGGGTGTAGTAGCTCCTTTTGATCCTCCGCCGCAACACGAAACCCATGAAAAGCATGTGGCGCTCTTCAACAGAAGACAGTTTTGAGACGTTAACAGAAACATTTTGGCTTTTTGGAAAAGTGTGGGACAAATGCGAAAGTAGTGTTTTGCGCAAGCGTGAAAACAATCGTGTAATGGGAATCATACGTACTCAGGTAAGCGGATATAAAATAGTAGGTAATACGAATTTTGCCTGTTACTTAAAAAAAAAAATAAAAAAAAAATCAGGCCAGATTTCCTCAATTTTGAAATTGGGACAGAAATTGGGGCATAAATTGGTAATGGGAGACCGCCCTTAGTGCGGAACACCCTGTGCCTGCACCTTTGTCAGGTCTCTTTCTCACAGAAAACCATACACGAGACATCTTAAGAGTCCGCCTCTCAAGAGTCACCATTAGATATGTGCCTACATTTTCTGGAATTACAAAAATGACTCCCAATATCTCCCAGTGAGGGATTTATAAGTCATGACCCAACCCTCATTGGCGTCACGTGGTGTCAAAAGTGCCTTCTCGTCTGAGCAGAGCCTCAACTTTTGTCCCAACCCCAGCAAACTGACCCCAAGATTTAGACTACTTTGTAAAAGCTCTAATGGTGGGTTGACTGTCAGGAAAGCTTCAAATGATTTCGCTTTCAGTTTGAATACGGTGATTGAAGCATAGCCTCAGCTAAGAAGAATCATGCTTTACAATGAGACCAATTACTGATTAATCATACGAGTACCTCGTTGCATCCCTTACATCCCTAACCACTGGGGCAACAAGGCAATCCTCGAGGAAACGCTGTAGGATGATGTTCCACATCTGCAGTTTTTTTTTCTTAAAGGTGTTTTAGGGAAAACTAAATCTGGTCTTTTCCTGATTGATTTTGATGTCTACCTCCTAGAGAGTGCAGAGCAAGTAGCTCAATGGGTTACGAATACATGGTTCCAGGTTTGATTTCCGGTCACACTACCTTTCTGTGTTTTTGGACAAGACACTTTCCTTGCATTGTCCCAGTGAGTCCATCCAGCTGTAAATGGGCACCAGCCTTGGCTGGGAAAGTAACCCGTGAGGGGCAATGGCGACTATTATTTTAGATATTTTAAAATACTTAAAAGAATAAAAAAATAAAATCTTGAACTGTTTTGATGGTCGGACACAAATAGAAACAACAGTCCCTGCTAACGGAGTCTCGTAAAACTGTCTGGCTGCAGAACATGGCGAAAGAGCCGCTCTAGTTTTTCCCAGCCCGACGCAGGAACAGACGTAAAACACGGCACAATGTGAGGTTATTCTGCTGCTCGCTTCATAAAACGCTCCTGATGCAGTTTGTAAACAAAAATAATGTGGTTCCATTGTTGAAATAAAATTGTGATCAGGAGCACAAGGACTTCTAGAAGAACTTTAAATAATTTTGCGTTATTTGTGAATGCCATTTGCTGGTTCTTGTGATCTTGTTAAAAGTTGTCAATAAATAATTGTGGTGTTAAAATGTGCCACTCAGCACCATAAGTGTAAATTGTATCCAACGCTGCGTTCCATTGCAAGTTGGAAGTCAGTAATTCCGAGTCGGTATTTCCCACTTTTGATCTAAATATGTTCCAGTGCATCTGCTCGGAAAACACGAATGCCCGCAGCAAACTCGCGGCGAGGGACATTGAGCTCCTTTCCGCGATATTTTCATCCGCCATTTTGGGAGAGGGATAATCAGGAGTTTGTAATCCACAACTCAAGTCGGTAACGTCAAATACATTTATTGCATAAAACCCACCATCAAACACTACATGCAAGTAAAAAAAATAAGGAAAAGGTAATTATGCATTCACTATGTGCGCCGCCATATTGCTGTGATGTCAGATCAGCAGACTCGTCGACACGGATCTTGCCCGAGTTTCCGACTTGAAATTCCGACTTTAATGGCTGTCCCATTGCACTTTTCCAGGTCGGAGCTCATTTTTTCCAGAGTTCCGAGTACAATGGAATGCAGCGTAAAGCCATGATATTTGCCCGTTGTTGAGGGGCATGCCTTTAACGGGTATTTGGTGCCACCTATTGTCACGGATGTATGACGTGTTAAAGTCTCGTCCACAAACATAAGATGACCCATATAAAATAATAATATATTATTAAAAAAATATATATATTTGCTCAGTGTTTTTCTGCAGGCTAATAATTAGTCTTTCCAGGAAGAATGCATAATGCCCTCGTAGGTGATCGCTTGTCAAATGTAACACCAAAAGAAGGAAAAGTTAGGCTTTGCAACATTAGAAAAATAGTTTATTGAATTTTAAAGTTTTGTCTCTGATGAAAAATATCAATTCTATCCAGAAATGTGAAAATTTAGTGCAGTACAAGAAAATAAAGTAAAAAATAAAGAAATAAGATGTACTTTTTATTCACAGTTTCTAGATTTGTGACATTATTACTGTCAAATGTTTGAGAATTCGTTTATTTAAATGTGACAAAATGTCGGTCATATTATTAGGAGAAAAAAAAAAATCCCTCCAAATAATCACAGGGCTCCGACCGGCAAACAGACAGCAGTGTTACAACAGTGATATAAGCTTATCACGCGTTTACGCCCACAAACCAGAGGAGTGCGAGGTCCGACGAAAAACCGCTATGACGCAGCACTCTGCTCGTCTGTTAGTGTTACACTTCAGTCAGCGGGCTCTGTGGCGCTCTCAGGAGCTGCAACACTTCAGAGAATGATGGCCAGCCAGCCAACGATCATAGCAACGCCCCCCACAGGAGCGAACTTGCTGAGACTAGGGTCCCCCGTCAGGGCCTGGTAGTACAGAGAGCCACAGAACATCCCTATGCCCGTCATCAGGAGGGTGCCGGCCTGTTTCCGCAAGACAGAAAGGCAAAAGGTCATTTTGGAAACGCATATTTAAGGTACCTTTAAAAGCGAACCGCGAGTCCAGCAAGCTTAAGGAGGATCCTAGGGTGCCGCTGGAATGAAAACGAGTGGTTACTTTGGGAGACTCAGATGAGGAGTTCCGCTTGCATTGTGAGGAAACAGCAGCTACGATGTTCTGGCCATGTGGAGCGTTTCTCTGTGCATGATCCAGCAAGGAGGTGCCTCAGTGTAGAGGACTCCAGCAGCTGGAGAAGGCCAAGTAGCAGAGGAGATATGTGTAAAATATCACTACAATTGTACGTTTTATGGTAAAGGCATCAAATTTTGCACAGATATTGATATATATATATATATATATATATAGATATATATATATATATAGCCAAGTTCAATTTTTTTTCTTCTAACCCGAGAACACCAATGTTGGGAGATTTCTACCCACGGCATGGGTGGTCACATGATATACACACGAAACGTTAGTGTTCCAGGGTTAATCAATGTAATTGTGGTTGGAATGGATTCAGCGTGGAAGAAAACGACACTTCATGTGTCATACAGGCACATGAAGATGCCCCTCAAGAATATAAGGAGCAGCTAACATACACTTCAGCTTTTGAGAAGCTGAGTAAAGAGTCGGTGTCTGGGTTTGCTTGACCTTGACTTGGACATTCGGGGGTCACTCAAGCTCATTTCTAATGGTGTCTTTTGTAAAAGCCCATATACGACTTGCTGCTAATGTTGACTAGTAACGAAGTGTCCATCTGCTCCATTTCAGGAGTTACAGACCCTTGAAATGGTTTTCCTATCTATTTGCATTGGGCGAAAATTTCAAAGTTTGATTGACAGGGATTTTGACCTTCACGATCACCCAAGGTCAAATCCGATGGTATATTTTGAAAGGCCATGTATGACTTCCTATTCATGTCTGATAGTAGCTATGGGCTTATCTTGTGCTGTTTAGCCACTATAAGCGATCAAAAACTGAAGGTCACTCAAGGTTAAATGTAATAGTACCTTTTGAAAGCCCATATAAGGCTTGCTATTAATATTCGATAGTAACCATGGGTCTATCTGCCCTATTTCTGGAGTTACTTGCCTTTGAAATTAAGCAAAAACATCAAACGTTTTGCCATTTCGTAATGCTATGACCCTGGCTGTTCAAAAGTTAATGGGTTCATCCTTGGGCGAAAGGCAACTTGTGTGCCAAATTTGGTTGACAGTCTGGTTAAGCCCGCTGCCAAAAGTCCCGTCAATGACTTCCTGGGCTCGGCCACCAGAAGTGCTTCTGTTTGAGTCAAACTTTCACTTGTCTCTGCAGTGACAGTCATGTAGTCGTCGATCTTTGAGATCGAGAGACGCCTGGGAAGAGCTTATGGCTGATACCTTTGCAGGAGACTCTAGGTCCGAGTGTTTACAGTCCTGCTGCTTCCCGTCTTACTGTACAGTTGTGAGACTTGGACGCCAACTGGTGACTGATGGCGACAACTGGATGCCTTTGGTACTTGGCTTCTTTGGAGGTCCCTTGGGTACCGGCGGAATGACTTTCTAACAAACTAACGGTTACATAGTGAGACTCGGATGAGTTACGACATTTTGGCCATGTGGCGCGTTTCTCTGGGCGTGATCCAGCACTCTGCGCTTTTGCATTCAAGGAGTGCACGCAGAGCTAGGATCCAGTCAATGGTTGACTTCTCGGGTGGTCGCTGAGCAGTGTAATATCCCTGCAGCTGCTACAATCCAACAATTTAAAACCACGGTTTTTAATTCCCCTCAAGTGCCGACTGTCAGTCAAGGTACATGTTCATATGTAATTACGGCCTCAGGGAACGGTGGCTTTGTGAAGAAAGACGGGACGTGAATGGCTTTCTGACTTCATTTTGCAGTGAAGTGCTTCTACTCACCACAGCAGGTTTGCGAGAGTGGGCAGCGCCAAGCAGAGCCAGGCTGTGGTAGAAATGGTACTTGTTGGCCGTTTCAAAAAGCTGCAGGCGCAGAAACACACAGAAAAGGCCGATTTAAGAAGGGGGGGGAATAAAATCCGCTCTCTCCAATCACTTTTCATTTTACCAAATGAAAGACACTGCGGGAAATCTTGACAAAGACCATTACTGTGTAAGTGGAGTGAAAGAGGGCCTGGAAAGAGCGGGAAAAGAGAAATGGATTACTACCTTGCACCTATTAGGCCATTTTCATTAATCAGGCCCAGTTGTCTAATGCACACAGGACAGTCTATCCGACAGGGCTGAAAAATGTCTAGAATTGTAAAAGGCAAATTCTATAGAAAGGTTTCAACACTTATTTTATTCTGCAAAATTCATTACACCAATGCAAAAAAAAAGATTCACAATTTAAATAAAGTGACTATGAAGTGAAGCCTATTGCATGTAAAAAAAAAAATAATAATTTTTTTTGATTAAGATGCCTGTTTAGACTTTGAATCTGATGATTCTTAGCAGTCCAACTAGACGGGCAAATTTTTTTTTTGACAAGTTCAGTGTTTTATAGTGTTCAAACCAATCTCAAAATTACATACAGTAATGTGCAAAAAGCCTAGATATTTTCTTTAAAACTCCAAGACCGGATATGTTGCATACTGGCTATTCTTCTGGCACTTCCGTTTGCAGGTGTGTAGTGGGTCTAATATTAATAGAAGAAATAGCCACTTGTATAGATAATAAAAAATATGAAGTTGGAGTATTTATACAACCCCAAATCAGAGCAAAGTTGGAATGATATGAGGGAAAAAAAAATTTTATTTTTTATTTTTTACTTTGACTCCTATTTCATTGCAGACGGTTTGAACCAAAGATATTTCATGTTGTGTGGTCAGCTTCATTTCATTTGTTAATATATACATCCATTCCTGCATTTAAGGCTATGCTGGAAGGAGACTAGTGAGGGAAGCCACCAAGACAACACTGAAGGAGTTACAGGCTTCTGTGGTTAGGGTTGGAGAAACTGCACATACTGCAACTTTTGTCTGTTGCATCATCAGTTATACAGCTTCATGACAAAGTGGTATAGAAGAGGATTTTCTGAAAAAGAACATGTGAAATTTCACCTGCAGTTTGCCTGAAGGCACATGGGAAACCCAACCATAGATTTGATCTATTTCCCTGTTTTACAATCCTTCTCTACTCCACTCCAACATCAAGATGTGAATGGGGATGAATCAAGCAAATGTTGCACCATTCCCAGTTTCTCCACTCCACTTCCACAGAAGCCTATCTTTCAGAGCTGTCATGGGTGTCTTGGTGGCTTCCCTCACTAATCTCCTTCCAGCATGGTCACTCAATTTTTGAGAACTGCCTGCTTGACACAGATTTGCCATATCGTACCATACTCTTGGTATTTAAAGAATGGTGTAAATGAAGTCCAAGACACATTCAGTTACTTGGAAATGTTCATATATTCATCCCCTGACTTGTCTCAAGAAAACTGGCTGTAAAAGTGATGATTTAATCCTTATATTTAGAATAAATTTCCCCCGTCCCAATTTTTTTTTTTTGGAATTTGTTGCAGGTCTTAAATGCA